>CAUYLG010020632.1:0-63844 GCA_963573385.1 Cacajao melanocephalus
GTATATCTTCTTTTGAGAATTTTCTATTCATGTCATTAGTCCACTTTTTGATGGGATTGCTTTTTCTCTTCTTGATGATTTGTTTGAGTTCGTTGTAGATTCTGGATATTAGTCCTTTGTCAGATGTATAGATTGTGAAGATTTTCTCCCACTCTGTGGGTTGTCTGTTTACTCTGCTGACTGGTCCTTTTGCTGTGCAAAAGCTCTTTGGTTTAATTAAGTCCTAGCTATCTATGTTTATTTTTATTGCGTTTGCTTTTGGGTTCTTGGTCATGAAAACCTTGCCTAAGCCAATATCTAGAAGGGGTTTTCCAATAATCTCTTCTATAGTTTTTATAGTTTCAGGTTTTAGGTTTAAGTCTTTAATCCATCTTGAGTTGATTTTTGTATAAGGTGAGAGATGAGGATCTTGTTTCTTTCTCCTACTGTGGCTAGCCAATTATCCCAGCACCATTTGTTGAAAAGAATGTCCTTTCCCCACTTTGTGTTCTTATTTGCTTTGTCAAAGATCAGTTGGCTGTAAGTATTTGGGTTTTACTTCTGCGTTCTCTATTCTGTTACATTGGTCTATGTGCCTATTTTTATACCAGTATCATGATATTTTGATGACTATGGCCTTATAGTATAATTTGAAATTAGGTAATGTGATGCCTCCAGATTTGTTCTTTTTGCTTAGTCTTGCTTTGGATATGTGGGCTGTTTTTTGGTTCTGTATGAATTTTAGAATTTTTTCTTAAATTCTGTGAAGAATGATGGTGGTATTTTGATGGGAATTGCATGGAATTTGTAGATTCTTTTGGCAGTATGGTCATTTTCATAACATTGATTCTACCCATCCATGAGCATGGGATGCTTTCCATTTGTTTGTGTCATCTATGATTTCTTTCAGCAGTGTTTTGTAGTTTTCCTTATAGAGATTTTCCCACCTCCTTGGTTAGGTATATTCCTAAGGTTTTGTTGTTGTTGTTTGTTTGTTTTTTTGCAGCTATTATAAAAGGGTTTGAGTTATTGATTTGATTCTCAGCTTGGTCGCTGTTGGTGTATAGAAGACCTACTAATTTGTGTACATTAATTTTGTATCTGGAAACTTTGCTCAATTCTTTTATCAGTTCTAGGAGCTTTCTGGAGGAGTCTTTAGGGTTTTCTAGGTGAACAATAATATCATCAGCAAACAGCAAAAGTTTGACTTCCTCTTTGTGGATTTGGAAGCCCTTTATTTCTTTCTCTTGTCTGATTGCTCTGGCTAGGACTTCCAGTACAATACTAAAGAGGAGTAGTGGTGAGAGTGGGCTTCCTTGTCTTGTTCCAGTTCTCAGAGGAAATAATGCTTTCAACTTTTCCCCATTCAGTATTATGTTGACTGTGGGTTTGTCATAGATGGCTTTTATTACAATTTTTCTTACTTTGAATTTTATTTCCTCTTTTTTTCCAGTTTCCTAAGGTGAAAGCTTAATTAATTTTAACTTTCTTTTTTAATGTAATATCTGTGTTCATTGCTATAAATTTCCCATCTAAGCACTGTTTTTGCTGCATCCCACAAAGTTTGATAAGTTGCCCTTTCAGTTTTATTTAGTTCAAAGTATTTTTAATTTTTTTTTGACATTTATACTTTGACTCATATATTATTTAAAAGTATGTTGTTTAATCTCCAAGTATTTTGAAATTTTCTTGCTATTGTTCTGTCATTGAATTTTAGTTTAATTCCATTGTGATGTGAGAACAAACATTGTATGATTTCTGTTCTTTTAAATTTGTTAAGGTGTCTTAATGCTTTGAGTGCAGTCTGTTGGTGAATATTTCATGTTAGCTTGAGAAAATATACATTCTTTTATTGGATGAAAAAGTCTATAATGTCTCTGATATCCACTGGATTAGTGGTGGTGTTGAGTTCAACTATGCCCTTACTAATTCTCTGTCTGCTGAATCTATCATTTCTGATAAAAGATATTAAAGTCTCCAGCTATAATAGTTGATCCATCTATTTATACTTGCAGTTCAATCAGTTTTTGTCTCATGCATTTGGATGCTCTATTGTTAGGCATGTACATATTAAAAATTGTTATATCTTCTTGGAGAATTGACTCCTTTATCATTGTGCAATATCCCTCTTTATCCCTGATAACTTTCCTTGTTCTAAAGTCTGCTCTGTCTAAAATTAATATAGCTACTCCTGCTTTCTTTTAATATTGTTGGCATAGCATATTCTCCAACCATTTCCTTTTAATTTATGTATGCCTTTATATTTAAAGTGGATTTCTTATAGACAATATACATTTCTTATAGACAAATATATATTTGGGTCTTGTTTTTTGGATCCACTCTTTCTTTTAATTGGTGCATTCAGACCATTGACATTTAAAGTGATTATTGATATAGTTGGATTAATACTGAATATATTTGTTACCATTTTCTATTTGTTTCCCTTGTTCTATGTTCTCATTTTTGTTTTCCACTCTTTTCTTGCCTTTTGTGGTTTCAATTGAGCATTTTATATGATTCCATTTTCTTTTCTGTCTTAGTATATTGCTTGTACTTCTGTGGTTTTTTTTTTTTTTTTAACTTTTGTAATGGTTGCCCTAAAGTATGCAATATACATTTACAACTAATTCAACCCCACTTTTAAATAACACTATTCTACTTCACGAGTAGTACCAGTACCTTACAATAACAATATAATCAATTCCTCCTTCTTATCCCTTGTATTATTGCTGTTATTAATTTTGCTTATATATATACACACATAAGCATATAAATATATATTATATGCATATATATGGAATATATTATTGCTGTTATTATTTTGAGCAAACTGTTATCTGTTAGATTTGATTCATTTGCTCAAACAAAAATTTGCTCAAGTTTTGTTTGCATGAGCCAGTCTTTAATTCTCCTTCACTTGTGAAGAATAATTTCTGAGGATATGAAATTCTAAGTTGGTGTTATTTTTTAAAATCTCAACAGTTTAAATATCTCACTGCACTCTCTTTTTGCATGTTTGGTTTCTGAGGAGAAAGTCAGATGTAATTCTTACCTTTGGTAAGATGTGTTTTTCTTCTTGCTTCTTTCAGGACTTTTTCTTTGTTTTCTATAGCTTAAAGATGATAAGCCTAGGTGTAGATTTTTTGTGTTGCTGTTATTTATCCTTCTCAGTGTTCTTTTAGCTTCCGGATCTGTGGTTTGGTGTCTGACATTAATTTGGGAGAAATTCTCTGTCATCATTGTTTTAAATATTTCTTCTATTCTTTTCTCACTTTCTTCTCCTTCTGATATTCTCATTACACATATGTTATGCCTTTTGTAGTTGTCTCATAGTTCTTGGATATTTTGTTCTGTTTTTATTTTTTCAGTCCTTTTATTTCTGTTTGCTTTTTCAGTTTTGGAGGTCTCTATTAAGATATCTTCAAATGCAGCAATTCTTTCCTCAGCCATGACCAGTCTACGAATAAGCCCATCAAAGACATTCTTCATTTCTATTAAAGCATTTTTTATCTCTAGCATTTCTTTCTGGTTCTTTCTTGGAATTACATATCTCTGCTAACATTGCTTGTCTGTTCTTGCATGCTGTCTACTTTATCCATGAGAGCCCATACATATTAATCCTATTTTAAACTCTCAGTCTGCTAATTCCAACCCCCTTGAGTCTGGCTCTGATGTTTGCTCTGTCTCTTTACACTGCGTTTTTTGTCTTAAAAATTTTTTTCTCGACAGCTGGACATGATGTGCTGGACATGATGCATTGGATAAAAGGAACTGTTGTTTGTAGGTTTTTAGTAATGCAGTGGTAAGGTCTGTGTGTGGGGTGGAATGTTCTAGAATCCTATGATTAGGTCTCAGTCTTTTAGTGAGCCTGTGCCTCTGGACTGTAAACATCACACAGCAATCATCTCAGTTTCTGCCCCTCCCCCTTAGGTGGAACAGACTGGCTAACATGAGCTGGAGTTGGATTTTTGCCCACCTCCCATGTGGAAGGTTGGAGCCAGCTAAAATCTGATATTTCCTTTTCCACTGGTTAGTTAGTTTCTGGTAAAACCCAGCAGGTTAGGCTCCATTAAATAGTTTCTCCTGGAGGAAGACCTTGTGAAGAACAGAGTGCTCTATTGTATTGGGATTTTTTTCTGATTTTCACTGTCAGGGTTGAGCTCCTGGAGGCAAAATGTACAAAAGTGTGGGGGACCCTCATAAGATGGCCCCCAGTGAAGATTTATCTCTCTGACTTGTCCACACTGAGCCTCCAGCAATTTGTCAATTAAAGTTAAGATTTCCCTACTCTGTCATTGCTTCTTGCTGAGGTTTCATCTCATGGTTTCTGCTCCAGTAAGTTGTGATTCTCTGTATTCTCCTGTTGGTCTCTCTAATTTTGGGGGCAGCAGATTGCCCTGTGACCTTACAGCTCTTATGGATCTAAGAAGAGTTGTTTTTTTCAGTTTGCCCAGCTTTTTACTTGCTGTTAGGATGGAGTGGCAACTTCCAAGCTCCGTACGTGCCAGACCAGAAATTGCAAGTCTCAGTAATTCTTTTCTTTTCTAAATTATGTTGTGATGAACATCTTTGTACAAGGCCTTTGTCCAAATTTTCAATGATACGCTTAGGCTAGATTCTTAGAAGGCCAAATACTAGGTCAAAATATTTGACTAATTTTGAAGTTATTAATGCATATTGCCAAAGTGCTTCAACTAGCCATGCATGAATGCTTATAACAAAAAATCCAAAAGGTTTCAGTTTTATGGTTAGACATGGGTAAGACAGTCAAAATCAATAGATTCAAGACTTTAGTCATTGACTGAGTGTGTGTATTAATTAGTTATATGCAGGTACTATGATAAGTCACTAGGCTGTCTTGCTCAGCAGGCCAGGGTAATTTACAGGGTACAGGCAGAATATCTACAAGGAAGAGGGACTCACTGTTAGAACAAAGGCTTAGCATGGGCCCAGTATCCCCACATTCCTTCATGGCCATCCCCTAAGACTCTTTGATTTCATTTCCCCCTAACTGCTTGATCCTTTCCTAAGTCACCTAAGTCCTTGGGACTTGCCAATAGCACTTGTTTCCTTGGTCGTAGACCCCAGTAACCTCTGGGACCTTGCTTGTGGCTTTATCTGCTTCTGGTTGCCCATGGTTCCTACTGAGCCCAACCCAGGTATGACTCAGAATCTATCCACCCCAGCTTGCCCTCTTCCCACTTGCTTTGAACTGCAGGAGGACTTGTCCCAGACCCTTTCTGAATATAAGGGATTCAACTCCAAGATACTTTGAATAGTAGCCACAGCCAGCATAGAGGGCCCATATTACTCATAGGCACCAGTAAGAAGAGAATGAGGATGCCCAGCCTTGAGTCCCGATTGCATGCAGGCTCTGTTGCCCAGGTCACAGCTTTGAGGGTCAATGATCTGCTCCTGAGACTTCAGTGCTTATAGCCAGAGGGGCTAGATTCTTCTCCTCAGAGCCTGCTGATGTTCCAAGCACTGGCCATGTGGGTCTGTGGTCCTCAGTTCTCATGGGAAGGTCAGGAAGCCAGGTGTGCAGGACTGGACAGGTGGTGAGGGGGAAGGATTCAGTGAATGCCACTTGCTCTCCTTGGTGAGCATCACTATCCTGTGAGAACCAAATGGGGACCACACCCATTGCCCTGGCTCCTGGTGTATTAGTGGGCATGTGTGTGATTATGGGGTGGGATAACCAGCTTAACTTGGGAGGCTGGTGAGAAAACCTGCAGAGAAAGACTCTGTGGGCTTCATCATTTGAACCCACTCCAGCGGATCCCAGTAATGTGCTTCCCATTGAACTCTTAGCTCCTCGGAATCATGTGTGTTGTAACTGAGGTGCTGAAGTCACAATAGCAGAGACTCTTCATCCAAGGCCAGTGGTTTCTTTCACATATGGGAAAGAGCAGTCAGGGGAAGTGCCCTGGTCTGGACAATGGCAAAAGCTCTTTGTGATTGTACACGTGGTTATATTCGAGTTAGCAGGAGTAGCTATGGATGTGGCGGTGCAGAGTGGGAAGCAGAGACTGGAGGAGATGTACTAGTTTCCTAATGCTGCTGTGACCAATTACCATGCAGATCTATGATCCTGTAGTTCTGTAGGTCAGAAGGCCTCATGGGACTACAGTCAACGTGTCGGCAGAACTGCGTTCTGCATTCTGGAGAACACAGACTCTCCCTAGTGTTGGAGGCTCTAGGGGAGAATCAACTTACTTGTCTTTTCTAGCTTGTACAGGCTGCTCATGCTCCTAGGCTGGTGCCCCTCCAGCACTGGCAGGCTGAGCCTTCCTTCTCCTGCAGCCACGTCTCTGGCTCTCTCTTCTGATTCCCTCTTCTACCTTTAAGGACCCTTGAGATCAGGGCCACCCAGCTAATCCAGGGTAACGGCCCCATTTTAAGGTCAGCTAGAACTGTAGATATCTTTTTTTTTTTCTTGAGATGGAGTTTTGATCTTGTTGCCCAGGTTGGAGTACAGTGGCATTATCTCCCTCTCTGCAACCTCTGCCTCCTGAGTTGAAGCGATTCTCCTGCCTCAGCCTCCCCAGTAGCTGGGATTTCAGGCATCTGACACCATGCCCAACGAATTTTATATTTTTAGTAGAGACATGTTTCTCCATGTTGGTTAGGCTGGTCTTGAACTCCTGACCTCAGGTGATCCACCTGCCCTGACCTCCCAAAGTGCTGGGATTATAGGCGTGAGCCACCACACCTGCCGAACTATGGGTAGCTTTAGGGAGCTATTATTCTGCCAACAACAAGGAGTAACTATTACATAGTGATATGGTTTGGGTCTGTGTCCATGCCCAAATCTCAGAGCAAAGTAATTACCATCCCCAATGTTGGGGGTGGGGCCTGGTGGGAAGTGATTGGATCATGGGGGCAGATTTCCCCTTTGGTGCTGTTCTCACAATAGGGAGTGAGTTATCCTGAGTTCTGATTGTTTAAGTATGTAGCACCGACCAGGCATGGTGGCTCACGCCTGTAACCCCAGCACTTTGGGAGGCGGAGGTGGGCAGATCACCTGAGGTCAGGAGTTCAAGACCAGCCTGGCCAAGATAGGGAAACCCCTTCTCTACTAAAAATACAAAATTAGCCAGGAGGATGGTGCACTCTTGTAATCCCAGCTACTCAGGAGGCTGACGCAGGAGAATTGCTTCAACCTGGGAGGTGGTGGTTGCAGTGAGCAGATATTGTACCATTGCACTCCAGCCTGGGCGATAAGAGTGAAACTCCATCTCAAAAAAAAAAAAAAATCAAATGAAAATCATAGTCCACCACAGTTGAGCCAAGACAGTGGGATGTTATGGAGTTTATGGAGTTTAGGAGGGAGGGTGCCACAAAGAATGATGTCATTAAGAAGAGTGTACCTCTACAGGGTGACTTTAGCTGGGCACCTCCAGGGTTCTAGGGACCTGGTGCTTCTCCCTCCAGTCCTAGTCAAGTTGCTGAAAGTAATAAACTATGCAGGAACTTACTCACCTTATGTCCTCTACAATCCTTTCTGACATTGCTGCTTAGAAGGAAATCCCAAGAATTAGGACCCCAGACAGAATAGGGAAGCATCAGCAGCAGTAGCTATGCTCCTGGTGACCTGAGCAAGAATTCCAAGCAGTCCAAACCCCCGGGACTTAGCCTCCTCTCTCTTTCCCTGCAGTAACTGGGTTAGAAGTCACAAGGAGGTCTTAATACAGAATGCTTCAGCTCAGAAAGAAGGTTCTCAAATCCCCAGTTGTTGATTTACCAATTCATTACAGGGCAACTCTCCTATGCCCCAATATAAGGCATTGGATAGTGAGCAAGATGGTTTCCTGGCCTCACGCAGCTCACAGTTGAGTGAGGGTTGTAGGCAGTAAGTTAAATTACATGTTGGTGTGGTAGGTGCTGCACAACCAGTCACTGTAGGGTCTGTGGGACATATGTTTACTCGTCAGGCCAAGTTGTATCATTTGGAGCTGAATAAACAATGCTCATGTTTGTGTATAATAAAAGGCATACTTCGGTGGGGCACAGTAGCTCACACTTATAATCCCAGCACTTTGGGAAGCCAAGGCAGGTGGATCACTTGAGGTCAGGAGTTTAAGAACAGCGTGGACAATGTGGTGAAACCCCATCTCTACTAAAAATACAAAAAATTAGCCAGACGTGGTGGCAGGCACCTGTAGTCCCAGCTACTTGGGAGGCTGAAGTGGGAGGATCACTTGAACCTGGTAGGCAGAGGTTGTAGTGAGCTGAGATAGTGCCATTGCACTCCAGCCTGGGTGACAGAGCAAGACTTCATCTCAAAAAAAAAAAAAAAAAAAAGAAAAGGTATACTCCAAGTCCTCCATCAGGGCCCATTGCCTCTAATTCCCACCTCAGTGATATACCAGAGGCTACCTGCATTATTTTGATGCACAGCCCATTTCCAGGAACAAAACCCACTGGAGTTCAAGGAGGGGCAGGGTGTTCCTCCCCATGGCATCTGTTTGTCCAGGGTGCATGAGTTGTAGGGCAGCATCAGAGACCAAGAGCGGGAGCGAGAATTTCCAAGCAGCAGTGGTGGCAGGATCCCTGCTGGGATTTAGCTGGAGAACAAAGTAACTTTGCATAAAGAGTGTGAGAGCTGTAAAGAATAAACTGTGAAGTGCTGTACAAATATTAGCTCTCCTGTCTCTTCCAGCTCTGGCCTCCCTTTAACAGTGTGGCTGAAGCCCTTTGAGAACAAGGACAGATAAGCTGGTTAGAGATGGCTAGAGTCCACAGAAGGACACCAGGAGCCTCTGAACTTGAACTTGGTCTGTCCTCCCTGGGGCCATTTCTGACACACTCACTGGGGGGCAGAGAATCCAGGCCCAGTGAGAAGGCAGTAGAAAGAGGATGCAGAAATCAGCTCTGTCTTTGTCTTCTGGGTAACCAATTCACAGGGGTCTCCTTACTCGGCAGACAAGCCTCACTCCTTCAACAGCCCTGAAACCTTCAGAGGAGCTGAAAGTCAGAAGGAAATTAGAAACTAGGCCTCATCCCCGCAGTGGGAACGGCCTGCTAGCTGTATGGCCTCCATATGGTTTAATAATTTGAGATTTCTCACACGTCTCAAGGGAAGGCTGGAGGGGTTTTGATGCTCTTCCTACAGATTCCCAACGTGCATCTCTTCTCATCAATAAAAGATTGGATTTACTCACTGTGGTAAGCTAACAGTGAAAAACAGGTGCAGGTATATAATATTTCTCTTTAATTACTGCTTATGGAAAAAAAAAACCAAGTGTGGAAATTAATTATTCCATATTGTTAGAACAGGATGAACTACTTACTAATTTTAACTGTGGTTTTTGCATAGAAGCAGTTGCTGAATATCTTATTAATTTGGATAAATATTAACAAACAGTTTTTGCACCTCTCCTCCGCTACCCTCTACCTCCCCAACCCCATCCCAAACAGTACATTCTCCTGGGGGGTATGGTTTGCCTTTTTTCTTTTGATGTGTGTTGTTGGGCCCAATTGCTACAAAGCTTCCTTTCAAGAAGAAAAGCTTTTTGATATCAGGGATGTTTTTCTGCCTCCCTCTCTGTCTGTCAGGATACCCTGAGACTCATGTAGAAATGCAAGAAAATGCTTTTCTATTATTTATCCCCACTTTCATGCCTGGCACATTTTCCCTCTCAGTTGGCAGACACCTGCTGTCTGAAAGTCACCCATGCTTCAGGCTACTGACCCATGGGGGAGATTAACATATACAGGATGGGGTGGGGAAGACTTCAAAGTCCTCACCGAGTGCATGCATCTTCTTACTCATAGAATAAAGAATCTTTACTTGAAGCCTCAGCAAATAGAAGGGGAAGGAAGGTGGTGGGGAGTAGCCTTAGCACATTTTCAGCAGGATTCTTATGGTGGGGTTGAAACTTCATCCAATCTACCATGAGTTGCAAAGAGAAAAGGCACACACTCCCAAGAGCCTTTCTCCTGGAAGCTGATGGTGGTCTGGAGCTCTTGAAGCTCATATTCAGGCAATCTATTGCTGTAAGCAAAATATCCAAAACTTAATGGCTTGAGACAAGTAACTAATTTACTATGTCTCATAATTGTGTGGGTAAGGAATTAGGGCAGGGCTCAGCTGGGTGATTCTTCTGTTTCACCTGGGTTAGTCTGGCTTGGTCAAGACATCTTTGCTCATATATCTGGCTTCTTGCGGGGACAGCTGGAAGGCTGAAATGAGCTGGGACTGTGGACCAGAGGATACACACATTGTCACTTCAGAATAGTGGTTTCAGGGCAGCTGAACTTCTCAAATGATGGCCCAAGGCATCTAGAGAGAAGGCCCAAGAAACCCAGGGAGATGTTCCAAGGCTTCTTCTGATGTACCATCAGCAGTCTTAGTACATCTGCTCTATCTCGTTTGGTTGGTTAAGCAGATCACTAAGGCCAGCCCAGATTTAAGAGGATGGAGATTAGGCCCCACCTGTCATGGGAGGAGTATCAAAGACCTTGTAGTCATCTTCAATCTACTCTGCATATGATTTTGCTCAGGGGCTTACCAAGTCTTGGAGAGCCAGGTGGTGATAGTAAGAGTTTCATAGTCTGATGAGTTTCAGTGTTGCCATTTAACAGTTTAACATTTGATTTTAATAACTGAGCCTCAGATTCCTTATCCATGCAATAAAAACAATCCTCAGATAAGGAATCTGAGGATCAGTTATTAAAATCCGTACTGAGAGTATTAAGTGGGATCACATATAAAAAGCCTAGATGAGGGTCTGGCATCCAGAAGCTACATTCTTCATGGAGCTCTTGCTATAAAGATGACTGCTTAATGAGGATAATAATGTGGGGAGAATAAATGAGGCTGTACATGTTTATCAAAATGTAGGTTTAGTCATGAAAAAATTTGGGTGACATTATAAAAATAGAATAGAAAAGAAAGAGCATAATTTTAAAACATCAAGGCTTATCACTCTAGTAAGGGTAGGTATGATTTTTTGAGACTTAGTTTTGTAAAAATATTTGTGTACTGGATCATGAGGCAAAATGTATTGTTTTGTTCTTAAGATGTAGTTTTTACTGAGGTTCATGGTGGAAAAAATTTGAAAGCAACTGAGAAAATGAATGTGAAGTGCTTTTGCCAACTGTGTTAGTGAACTGTCATTCAAAAGTACAATTCTTATTCTGTTGGGTGTATCTGAACACCCAGGGCTGCTGGAGATTAGGAGCAGCTTAGTAAATATGCTAAGTCCACCAGGATCCTGGCCTCAGGGATATTTGACTGCCAAAATCAACAAAGTAAAACTACCTGGCAAGCCCAGCATTTGTCCTGGTGCCACTTCTGAATGTCACACGTAGCCCTGAAAATTGGATTGGTAGGAGGCAGCATTATAAAACCTCACTCATTCCGCCGGACCTTATTCCCTGCATTGTCTTCAGGGAAAGGAGTGGTTTTCTTTCTCTGGACTTGAAAGTAGTTACAGAGAAGAAGGAGCTGAGTTGGATATGGATTTGGGGGAAGTGAGGGCAAAGGCCATCGAAGTGGGCATGTCTGCTGAGGACTCCCACCTTTTCCCAATAACAGTTCCTCTCTGATTCCAGCCATGTGGTTCACATGGGAGCTGCCCTAGGTGACTCTACCTTTCATGCCATATATGACTGTGTTTGCAATTGCCCTGAAATGGCCAATCAGAGCTCAGAGCTCTTTCCTAGGAGGATATTTTTTCCCTGTCTCTCTTCAGTTTGGGGCCAACAAAAGTGTCTATCAACCTCTCCAGTGGTGGGAGCCCTAAGAGGTAAAATTTGAGAGCTGTCAATGTCAACATTTCCCTGTGAAGGAGGAAGCCTGTCTACAGGGAGAGAGAACAAAGCCGGCATGCCAAGAGAAGCATGGAGAGACAGCAGAGGTGCCAGGTCATGTGTGAGTTTCTGGATGCCCTTGTTCATGAGCCCAGCTGCACCCCTACCTCGGTGTCAGCACGGCTGTTCAACCTCACAGTCCATGAGTCAATCCATCCTCTTTGGCCTGAGCTCATTCGGGATGGGTTTCTGTCCCTTGGATCTAAGAGTCTTTTGTAAACACTTAAATGGGTGCAACTTGGTGGGACCAGAAGAGATGACACTGAACACAGTCATTTTTCTACGGCCTGCATCATGCTGGGAACAGAGGCTGCTACCTCCTGTCTCTCTCTTCCTGCCCAGGCATCTGCAGGGTGTACATCCCGAGAGCCAAGTGAAGCATCCAGGAGAGAAGCACCAGCCAATGCACACACTGCATTAGGCAGCTCACACACTCGCTCCTGATAGGAAGAGTTGAGGGCAACCAGCCCTCCCCCAGCGTGAGTTCTCCAGGCCCCTCCGCAGTTAAATGCCATGATCTCCTTCGCGCCAGGCGCTGCCACATCAGGAGGCTTGGATTAAGTGATTTGTCTCCCTCCAACACAGCTGCTCTCGGGTTCCTGTCTGACAAATGTGGTTCATTAGGACTGACAAAGATGAATGTCCTTGTTTGTGGGAGTCTGCTAAGTGCTGTTCTCAGGGAGCCAGTGGACCTGGATCTGAAACAAGGAATACATCATGTTGGCTACCCAGCAGGGTCTCTCGGTCACAGGCTACAGTGGGAACATGAAGGCCAAGTATGAGCTACCTGCCAAGAGCAGATCCCACAAGAACTTCATGGTTGGGGTACAATGAAATTTGGCAGCTGAAGACAGCTTCTATCATCGCCATGTGAGAGTCATCCTGTTTTTGAAAGTAGTTGCCCTGTGATGTACTTGCAAGGCACTCACCAGCCCACAGACACACATCTGGGCCACGAACATCTAAACAAATTCTATAGGCTGGGTGTGTAGGGGGAGGGCTGAGAACCTGGGAGTGGTAGTTGTCAAAGGAGGCGGAAGCCTCAGAAACACAATGTGGGCATAGTCAGAGCACTTCAGCAGCAGCTACCATTTGGAACCAGAAAGAGTGCGAGCAGTTGCCTTCCTTCCCATTCTGATCATTTACTTCAGTCAACAATTCTATGACTCTAGGAGCCCTGAAAAACTAAAGCAATCATTCTCAGCCTGGTCTGGGCAGCAAGACACCTGCAGCTGTAGCTTCCAAAGATTTGGACCATTATCCACAGTGAGAGACATTGTATATCACAACCCAGGGCACATGTGTGCACACATATGCAATTTCAACAGTTTTACCAAATGCAGTGAAATTCACTCTGGTATTCTTTATTCTATTTTCTTCTGCTCAATTTCATCTTTTAAAAAATGCTGGTTGTAACCAATAAATGAAATTTCCAGGTTGCTTATGGGTCATAACCCTTAGCTAAACAACAACTCTGACTAAATGATGCTTTTAAAAAATCCACATTGGCCAGGCGCAGTGGCTCATGCCTGTAATCCCAGCACTTTAGGGGGCCGAGGCAGGCGGATCATGAGATCAAGAGATGGAGACCAGTCTGGCCAACTTGGTGAAACCCCATCTCTACTAAAAAAAAAAAAAAATACAGAAATTAGCTGGGCATCACAGCTACTCAGGAGGCTGAGGCAGGAGAATCACCTGAACCTGGGAGGCGGAGGTTGCAGAGAGCCAAAATCGCACCACTGCACTCCAGCCTGGAGACAGAGCGAGATTCAGTCTCAAAAAAAAAAAAAAAAAAAAATCCACATTAACCTTGTTAGGGCAAGACCTCCTGAGGAGGGGTTATATAAGCTGAGATGTACAGTATGGACAATAATTAGCCAAGCAAAGAGATGTGGAGGAGAAGGCATTTCAGGTAGGGGAGGCAGCATGTGCAAATGTGGGGAGTGGGGACTGAGGGAGCCACATATGCCATATGGAAAAGTGGAAAGTTCAGCTCAGCTACGGCACGAGTGTTGGGGGAGAGGAGGAGGGAGGGGCTGAGAGTCAGGTCAGCCATCATAGAGAGCTTCACAAGACCAGGTGAAGAGTTTGGAATCGATGCTGAGGGCAACGAGGGGTTCTTAAAGGATTTTAAGCAGATGAGTGATATGGTCAGATGAGTGCTTTCTGAAAGACCACTCTGCTGTATGGAGGATGGATTTGGGGTGTAGCAGACGGGATGGGGAGAGTAGTGAAGGCGAGGCTGGATCCGGGGAGATCATTTGGCTAAGCCCGGCATTGTGCACACGTGTGACTTAGAAATAGGTACCCTCTGTAGGGAGACCAAGGCATGAAAAGAACCTTTTGGCTGGGCGTGGTGGCTCACGCCTGTAATTCCAGCACTTTGGGAGGCTGAGGCGGGCAGATCATGAGGTCCGGAGTTCGAGACCAGCCTGGCCAACATGGTGAAACCCTATGTCTACTAAATATACTAAAAATATTAGCCAGGCATGGTGGCGTGTGCCTGTAATCCCAGCTACTTGGGAGGCTGAGGCAGGAGAATCGCTTGAACCCGGGAGATGGAAGTGGCATTGAGCCAAGATCATGCCATTGCACTCCAGCCTGGAGCGAGACTCTGTCTCAAAAAAAAAAAAAAAAAAAAAAAGAGCCTTTCCTTGACAGATGCAGGGCTTGTCTGGGCCAGACTTATGTGGTTGCATTTCAGCCCCTTTCACCCTCAGGTCTGGTATCCTCCAACAGGGCATGACCCAAATGACTGTGGGTGGCAGACCTGCTGGTGGGGAGGTAACAGCAAAGGTTCAGGAAAGAGACAATGATGGTGGGGATGATGGTGGGAAAGTACATGGGGCATGCAAGAAATAGTTATGATGGGAAGCCAAGCTGAGTGGCCTTGAGGGTTTTTTCTGGCCACAAGACGCTGGGATCCTCATCTACCCCTGCTCACCATCCTCATTGTCCTGGCCTCTTGCTTCAACCTTGTTTGAGTAGCAGAGATACCTACAGCTGTGGCTTACCCAGGGCTGAACTAACGTGGAGAGGCGGTGTAGGGGAGGGTGCTTAGGGAAAGATGTCTACAGCCTGGGCCACAGAGGGGAGGAAAGGTCTTAGAGGCAGCATCTATTTCTCCTTGCTCCAAAGAAGGGAGTGTGTGGGAAGTAGAAAAGTTCCTTTTAAAAGTTTCCTTTCTTGTTAAAGAATAACTGTGCTAATAACTTTGTTAATCTCTGTCCTATGTATCTGTTAGACATGCCATGCTTACAGGCACATAGTACATTCTATGTCCTTATACTTTAACCAAGATATCTGTGCTGGACATGCTCACAGGCATGTCCCAGCTCTCTATTGCTTTTACCTGTTAAAAATGTTTTAAGTTATTAGCCAATTGGATTTTAGTTTAAATTGTGAGGTCTGGCTCCAGCCAACAGAGATCAGACACAGCAGTAAGGATGACCCCAAATGCATAAGGGATAAATTTGTCTGTTTTGTTTGTTCATTGTACTCTCATGGCACGATGGCTAGTGAGGGTACCCATCCTGCAGTTCAGGAAGTAAAAATTGCCTTGCTTAAAGATCCTTTGTCTCAGTGCTAATTTTTCTTTGCAACGCTGAGCATCTATTTCCAACAGAGTGGGAGGCGCAAAGGAGCAAAGGGAGTCCTCTTCCTACTTCAGGTGAGAACTTGGAATCAGATCTCAATTGTGTGTTTTAAACCTGGCTGATTTTCAGATGCAGAAAGTGACCAGCAAGTCAGGGACTCTGTTGCTCAGCTAAGAGGAAGCATCAAGGCACACAGCTGGACGGTGGCTGGAGAATGACACCCATGTCTCATGTTTGTCTCCCACTGAGATAGGGCTGTGCAGTAAATCCAAGTGGCCCCAGCTGTGTGTTCTTGATCCCTCTGGCTTAACCTGAGCCCCACACATCCTGCACTGGCCTTTTTTTCCCCCATGGATTGAGCTAATTGAGCAGAACTCTATTCCCGTTTTGGTCCCTCCCAGCCCTAAACAGGGAGGCCTGCTGTTGCCCAGCAGCTCTACCTAGACCAAGGTCAACTAAATTCAAAGGAAAGGAGTAGAAATTTCTCTTTCTGGCTGGGTGGGGTGGCTCATGCCTGGTAATCCCAGCACTTTGGGAGGCTAAGGTCAGGAGTTCGAGGCCAGCCTAACCAACATGGTGAAACCCCGTCTCTACTAAAAATACAAAAATTAGCTGGGTGTGGTGACGCATGCCTGTAATCACAGCTACTCAGGAGGCTGAGGCAGAAGAATCTCAAGTCCTGGAGGTGGAGGTTGCAGAGGGCCGAGATCACACCACTGCGCTCCATCCCGGGTGACAAAGTGAGACCCCGTTTCAAAAAACAAAAAGTCCTCTTTCTGCTTCTGGTCAGAGCCATGTTCTTCAATCCAGCTTTATAAGGCAGCCCTGAACTTTGGGCAATAGAGCAGAGGCTGTTTGAATAGTGCTTATTTCAATTTCTCAAATTGCTTAGAAATCCATGGGTGTGGGTGTAGGTAATGAACTAGGCTTCCTCAGCCTCAAACACATGCCATTAAACCTCTCTAAACTCCCCGATCCCCACTTTCTAGAATAGGATTCTAAGACTTCCCGAGGCTTAGCTATAATGCCTATGATACATAGAGTGCAGTGCCTGGCCCACGTGAATGGTACTTTGATGAATGGACTTCCTTTTTCAGATTGCTCAGGCTGGCCTGTAGGTCCTTGCCAATGTTGGGCACTCAAACAGGTGAACAGAGAGGTCTGAGATGGGGAGAGTCAGGGGCTGCATCTCAGCCAGAGTCCATAGGGACCACAGGGGTAGAAAGCCACAGAAAGTACACAGCAAGACCAACGACAGGGCAGCGATAGTAGTTACAGCTGTTATGCTCCTGGAACTGGGCTAAGCACTCCATGTGTACCTAATCCTTGCAGTGAGGATTGTTGGCCTCATTAGGAAACTGACGTCCAAAAAGAAAAACTTACCTGCATTTAGGCAGCTGGTAAAAAGAGCCTGAAAGCAAAAGCCATGGTTGCCTGGCTCCTAAGCATAGTGGAAGCACAGACACAGAAACTACTCAGGACCAAGAGAACACCGGGTCGGGGTGGACAGGTGGAGACTGAGCAGGACGGGGGTCCTGGACACTCCTGTGGACCCCTGAAGAGTTCACACTTTACCTTAGCCCTGGGGTGTATACAGCGTGGGGGAGTTACCCGAGGCTCCACCATGTTTGAGAAAGCAACTGATCAATCAGGGGCCCTGGTATGGTTTTTAGAGCAGGCCCAGTGGGTGCTCCCCAGCCCTGACTTAACTGCACACACACCTCCCTCCCACCTTATCCTGCACTGAAGATTTTTTCTTTTCACTCTTTTTTTTTTTGCTTCTGTTTAAAATTAATTCCACAACACTGAATAACCTTCCCCCACAAGGTTGGAGTTAATCAGGCTGAATTTATTAAGATCTTTACAATTAAATGAGCTCATACCAGGAGGAGGAAAGTTACCTTATTATCCCACTTTAAGAGCTCAAATAATTTCAGTCTCCAACTTAACTGTCGACCCCCAACTACTTCCGTCACAGTTGCCAATGACTTCAGAGGGCGCTGGACCACTGTCTTCTCCGTGCTTCCCATCCCTGATGTGGGGAGGAACGTGCTCAGACCAGTGAGTCATTGCAGAGAGAAACCAAGATGAGAAAGGATGTGCAGTTCAGGGCGGATGGAACCTGTTCTAGTTTTACAGGCAAAACTTGGGCTCAGGAGGCTACATCATGAAGAGATGATTTTCCCCCAAGGGCTCATCCTCTGGGGTCAGTGTCAGCTTGACTGAGTCCCTTTCTGCTCCATTTTCTGCCCCCCAGCTCTTCTCTCTTCATAGCAGGGGCCTCTTGTCTGACAAGCACAAGATTAGACAGGCCCAGACAGGTGGGGGTTTCAGTAGCCTGGAGGAAGGGATTCAGTCCAGAAGGAGCTCTGATGCTGGTCCGCTATCCTGATCTAGACCCCCTGCCTTGTTCCTGAGTGCCTGATCTTGATGATTTACTGCATACCCTGGCATGCTGAGATCTAGGATTCCTATGTTTTGGTCTTGTGAACTTTGCTCAATAGAACCCACAACCCATGGGGTTGGGGTTGATCGTCATCAGTGGGGCTGACATCTGTTTGGATTTCTAAATGTCATTCCCACTCCATCTGCTTGTAAATTCACCACCCTCTATGGTTAGGGCCTATTATAGGTTGAACTGCATCTCTCTCACCCCTAAAGATAGGTTGAAACCCTTATACTCTTCATTTGTGAATGTGACCTTATTTAGAAATAGGATCTTTGTAGATACAATTAAATTGAGATAAGGTCATTAGAGTGGGCCCTAAACCAATAGGACTGGTGCCCTTAGAAGAGGAGGAGAGACACACCCAGGGAGTTCACCATGTGACGATGGAGGCAGGGAGATGCATCTACAGGTCAAGGCGCACCAAGAATTGCAGGCAACATGACCAACATGGTGAAACCCTGTCTGTAGTAAAAATTAAAAAAAAAATTAGTGCGGCATGGGATGGGTGCATGTAATCCCAGCTACTTGGGAGGCTGAGGAAGGAAAATTGCTTGAATTCAGGAGGCAGAGGTTGCAGTGAGCCAAGATCGAGCCATTGCACTCCTGAGCAATAAGAGGGAAACTGTCTCAAAAAAAAAAAAAAAAAAAAAAAAGGCAACAGAAACTAGGAGACAGGCATGGAACAGATTCTCCCTCAGAGACTCCCTGCAGGAACAAACCTTGCTGACACCTTGCTTCCAGACTTCTAACCTCCAGGCCTGCCAACGAATAAATTTATGTTGTTGAAAGTCATCTAGGAAGCTAATGCAGGACCAATATGCTCACCATTCCTCCTAATAAGCTTCTGATTTCTATCACCCATATTCCTGGGTCACTGTGTTCTGCCATGTTTAAATTCCTTCCCATTGCCTTCTACTGGCTCTTCCTCTTCCTTACCAATTTCCAATGACCAGTCCAGCCTCAGGGTTTGTTTCCCATTCTAGGTGCTGAGCCCCCACTGTGAACTCCAGCTTATACTCCCCTGACTTAAACTATTGCATTCAAGAGGTCCTCCCTCAGAACTCTATTCCGTGTCAACGAGGGTCCCCCCACACCCACTGCCCCTGTGCACAGATATTTGTCTGCTAATCAGTGTTCAAAGCAACTGTCTAAAACACTCAAGCCCTCCTTCGATTGTTGGCTCACAGTTCTACCCTCATAAACCCCTCGGGCCTTAGGAAGCACAAAGAGCACCATGTAAGCAGCTGGCTCAGTAAGACGCTTGGCTCCCTTCAAGGTTTCATCCAGGCAGCACTGCTCATGAGCAGAAGAACACAGCGACAAAGTTGTGCTACCACATGGCGTCCAACTTACACTGACTTCAGTTGTTGGCTCACAGTTGTCAGGGACAGACACAGTGGGCACACCCAGAAATCCTCTCTTAATGACTTTGGCTCAATTAACCTTTCTGTGGAACTCACACTCTTTTTCTTCATAACTTTGGTATCTTTTTTTTTTTTTTTTTTTTTGAGACAGAGTCTCCCTCTGTTGCTCAGGCTGGAGTGCAGTGGTACAATCTTGGCTCACTGCAACCTCCACCTCCTGGGTTCAAGCAATTCCCCTGCCTCAGCCTCTGAGTAGCTGGGACTACAGGCGCCTGCCACCACACCTGGCTTTTTTTTTTTTTTTTTTTTTTTTTTTTTGTATTTTTAGCAGAGATGGGATTTTGCCATGTTGGCCAGGCTGGTCTTGAACTCCTGACCTCAAGTGATCCACCTACCTCGGCCTCCCAAAGTGCTGGGATGACAGGCATGAGCCACCACGCCCAGCTGATATTTATCTATGCACAGTTTGACTCTCTCCATTGCAATTATTCCCTGATTTTCCCCAAGATGGAGTCAACTAGACAACATGTATTGTTAGCTTCATATGTATGTGTGTTTTCCTTAATATAATGTTATTTTTCCTGGAGAGGGGTTCCGCCAACAGGACCGTTAGGAAGCGGTAGAGAAATAATGCAGGCCTTTGTGAAATCTCTGTCAAACACTGGGGCTCTTGGCTCAACTCATGTTTTTTCGTCCAAAGAATGTGGATATTCTGCACTTTTTAACTCCTAGCTTTGTGTTTCTGCACAATGTTTTCGAGATCTGCCCGTATTCTCTAGAGTTCATTGATTACATAGACTGTCTTTCTACTAACTACTCCTTATAACTTTTCTTCTGGTCGGTTCTACTCACTTGATCCCAACCCTTTTGCCCTGACCCTTGGCTCTGTCTTCTGGTTGCAATCTTGCTCCTATCCCCTTTGAACTTTAATTTTCCAAATCTAAGTTTTCTGCTTTCAGGTTACGGGCCCCAGAAACACATTCCTACCTACCTGTGCCCTCATGATGACTCCATCTGAGCCCTTTCTACTTCCTCACTGTAGGCAGCTTCCTGAACAGCTCTTTCTGGTCAACTCCAGCCCTGGCCCAGGAGAAAGGAAGGGACTGAAATGTAGATGATAGGTAAGGTGTAGTTCAAACAGGGTCAGAGAGAAGGATTTGATTTTCACTGGGAGAGAAGTTCAGATGAGTATTTCAGGCAGAAAATAAGCCAAGTCTCAGATTTCAAAATTTGAAAGAGTAAATTTCAGTGTGGTCTAGAGTTTTGGGGAGTCTCTGAGATATTTCAGGGGATCCATAAGGTCAATTTTCATGACAATAATGATATGTTATTTGCCTCTTCCACCGTGTGATATTTGCACTGACATTGCCAAAACAATGGTGGGTAAAATTGTTTAGCATAAATCAAGGCAATGTCAACAGACTGCTGGTAGTCACTGTATTCTTCCCTGCAGACACAGGCAGTAAAAAAGCATCAATGTCACTTAAGAATGTTTTTAATAGAGCAGTAAATATTATTAATTTTATTAGCTCTCAAGTCTTGAGTACACATCTTTTGAATATGCAGTATGATGAATAAAGCACTGCTGCTGCTTAGCAGAGTATGATGACTGTCTCAAGGTAAGGTTCTCATGTGCTTGTTTCAGTTGTGAGCTCAATTAGCCTCTTTCTCGTGAAACAAATGCCATTTTTACTTGAAAGAAGGACAGAGTCAAGCTATGGATATCAAAACTTAGGCATTTTTCAGACACTTCTTGAAAATGAACAAGGCAAACCTGTTAATTTCAAGAGAAACAATGACAATATTTGTTGCCAATGATAAAAATCAAGTTTTCAAATTAAAGTTAGAATTTTGAAGATCTTGTAACAGCCACAATTGCGCAGCCTAGCAGCTCTCAAATATTTGAAGACTTACATGATGAGATCTGTGGTGATATTAACAAATGTGAATTTTTGGTGTGGATAATGAAATGTGTCAACATTTGAAGTATCTGTGCAGCTCAGTGGGCCAATATTTTCCAAATGACCAATGCATGATGTTACAAAATTATGCATGATATACGGCTTATTCAAAGTTCAAGATAGACTGATGATTTTAATACAACGAAGTACAAAAATGTTCTTAGATATGATTTCATGTTCCATATATTTTGTCTAACCTTTAAGACTGATGATTATATCAAAGGAAAATACCCATAATTATCTTTGTTAAACATTACTAAAACATTCTCCCTTTTCAAACTACATATCTGTATGAGGCTCAATTTTCTTCATGTTTTTAACCACAACAACATATTACAACAGAACAGAATGAATGCTGAAGCAGACAGAAGGCTCGAGCCATCTCCTATTAAACTAGACATTAAAGAGATTTGCAAAGACAAAAGAGTGACAATGTCACTCTTCTAACTAGTTTATTTTAAGAATATAGTTATCTTTTATTTAAAAACACGTTAGCATGTGATGACATTATTATGATTTTGAAATGAATGCTTTTATGATTTCTGCTTTAATTTCAAATATAGTGAATATTAATAATTATAATCTATATAATGAAAATATTCTTACATGTATAAAGTAATCCTGAGAATAAGAAGTTTGAGAACCACTGGCCTTGGAGACAGCCCAAGTCTCTGGAGGATAAGGCTGAAGAAAGTTTTAGTGGAGATGAGGTTGGACGGGAAATTTGTTGTTGTTTCTTTGCTTTCTCTTTTTCTTACATCCCTGGATACTGAAATGAAAAGATGTAATGAGACAGTAACCCTAAAGCAGTTTGCTGGAAGTCAACGCCCGAGAGGGGGATTCAGCGACTGTCCCCTGGCTTCCTTCAGCCCTCTGATGGGGTACCCCAAGGTTAGGTCACTGCAATGGCCTTCTGTTGGGCCCATGGCTTCAACCCATAATAATATCTCCTCCCTCCTTTTGTGCAACCCAAAGGACATCTACTTTCTTTTACTCACTGATATAGACTAAATTGTATTCCCCCTAAATTCACACGTTGAAGTCCTAACCTCTACAGGCTGTGTTTGGAGACAGAAACTTGGAAGAGGTGCTTAAGTTAAAAAGAGACCATTAGGGTAGGTCCCAATCCAATCTGACTGATGTACTTACAAGAAGAGGAAATTCAGACACAGGAGGCACTAGGAAATAACTCAGAGGGATGGTTACATGAAGAGGCAACAAGAGGGTGGCCGCCTGCAAGCCAAAGAGAGAGGCCTTCAGAGAAGCTGACCCTGCCAGCATCTTGATTTTGGACTTCCAGCCTCCAGAACTGTGAGAAAATAAATTCCTGTTATTTAAACCACCCAATCTGTGGCATTTTGTTATAGTAGCCATAGCATATGGATACATTCATGTTATCCTGACCAGCAACTTTGTTTAGAGCAGGTACCCCCACCACTGACTTTACTCAAAGATCAAAGAAGGTTAGCCACTGGCTTATGATTTTACAACTACTCCATGGAAAACCTAGGTCTCCAACTCACAGCCTCTCACGCTGAGTATTCTTTCCAACTATACCACACGTGGTCGTTGACTGTTCCCAACGGAGCACGCCTGGGTTCTCCCCACTGCAGCTGACATGGAGGATAAAACTTGAGTCTTGAACTCCATTCAAGCTTGTCTCATGCAGTTCCCAGTCAGAAATCTGCTAAATTCCATGAATTATCTTTTGATGCCTATCTATTTTGCTTAATAGAGTAGCCGGTAGCTGCATGTGGTTACTGAGTACTTGAAGGTGGCTAATTAGAATTGAGATGTACTGAAAATATAACATACTCATTATAGTTTAAAGATTTAGTTAGAAAATAAGAATGTAAAATATCTCATTGATATTTTATATCGATTCCATGTTGAAATGATATTTTGGATATATTGCAGTGAATAAAATATATTATTAAAATTAATTTCATCTGTTTTTTAAAATTTTTTAAACATAATAATAACAATTGCAACAAAAACAAAAATTGACAAGTGAGACCTAATTAAACCAAAGAACTTCTGTACAGCAAAAGAGACTATTAACAGAGTAAACAGACAACCTACAGAATGGGAAAAAATATTCACAACTATGCACCTGAGAAGGGACTAATACCAAAATCTATAAGGAACTTAAACAAATCAACAAGAAAAAACAAATAACTCCATTAAAAAGTGGGCACAGGATATGAACAGACACTTCTCAAAAGACATGCGAGTGACTAACATGAAAAAATGCCCAACATCATTAATTATTAGAGAAATGCAAATCAAAACCACAATGAGATACCATCACACCAGGCAGAATGGTGATTATAAAAAGTCAAAAAATAGCAGATGTTGGGGAGGTTGCAGAGAAAAGAGAACACTCATACACTGTTGGTGGGAATATAAATTAGTTCAGCTACTGTGGAAAGCAGTTTGGAAATTTCTTAAAGAACTTAAAACAAAGCTACCTTTGGATCCAGCAATCCCATTACTAGGTATACCCAAAGGAAAATAAATTGTTCTACTAAAAGGACACATGCCCTGGCATGTTCATCACAACGCTATTCACAAGAGCAAAGACATGGAATCAACTTAAGTCTTCATCAGTAGTGAATTATACACCATGGAATACTATGCAGCCATAAAAAAGAATGAGTTCATGTCCTTTGCAGGGACATGGATGAAGATAGAAACCATCATCCTCGGCAAACTAACACAGAAACAGAAAACCAAACACTGCATGTTCTCACTCACAAGTGAGAGTTTAACAATGAGAATGCATGAACACAAGGAGGGGAACATTACACACTGGGGTGTGTTGGGGTAGGGAGAAAGGGGAGGGAGAGCATTAAGACAAATACCTAATGCACTGGGGCTTAAAATCCAGATGACAGGTTGATAGGTGCAGCAAACCAGCATGGCACATGTATACCTATGTAACAAACCTACTCGTTCTGCACATCTATCCCAGAACTCAAAGTAAAATTAAAAAAAGAAAAGAAAATGTGGTACGTATACACCATGGAATGCTATACAGCCATAAAAAAGAACAAAATCATATCCTTTGCAGCAACATGGATGCAGCTGGAGGCCGTTATCCTAAGTAAATTAAAGAAAAAACAGAAAATCAAACACTACCTGCTTTCACTTATCAGTTGGAGCTAAACACTGGGTACACATGGCCTTAAAGATGGGAACAATAGACACTGGGGACTCTAGAAGGCAGGAGGGAGGGATGAGGGGCCAGTGTTGTGATATGGTTTGGATGTTTTGTCCCCTCAAAATCTCATGTTGAAATGTGACCTCAGTGTTGCCAGATCATATGGCAAATGTATATTTCACCTCATAAGGAACCACCAAACTGTATCCAAAAGTGAATGCACCAAAAGTTGCATTGCACTTTGCAACGTATGCACGTTCTAGTTGCTTTGCATCCTCACTAGCACTTGGTGTTGTCATTTGTTTAAAAAGTTTTGGCAATTTTAGTGGGTACAGAGTGCTATTTTATTTTGGTTTTAAGTTGCATTTCTTCACGGTAATGATTAATGAAGTTGAACATCTTTTCATGTACTTATTTGTCATCTGCATATCTTATTTGGTGAAATGTGTGTTTGAAACTTTTGCCCACTTTTGTTTTACTTTTTTTTAATTGAGTTGTTAGAGTTATTTACACATTCTGGACACAAGTCCTTGATTACATAGCTGTTCTGCAAATATCTGCTGACACTCTGTGGTTTGTCTTTAAATTTAGGGGGAAGAGTCGGAGGGGGTGAAGGATAAAAGACAACAAATATGGTGCAGTGTATACTGCTCAGGTGATGGGTGCACCAGGTTCTCACAAATCTCCACTAAAGAACTTACTCATGTAACTACATACCACCTGTACCCCACTAACTTTTGAAAAAATAAAAAAGTAAATTAAAAAAATTCTAAACAATGTCCTTCAAAGACCAGAAGTTTTTAATCTTTATAAATTGTATTCATCAGCTTTTTTCACTTTCGGTTTGCACTTTTTTGTGTCCTGAGAAGTCTTTGACTAACTCAAAGTCATTAAGATTTTTTTTCTAGGAGTTTTTAAAAGTTAGGTTTTAACTTTAGGTCTACAACTCATTTGAAATTAATTTTCATATATGGCATAAGTAGAGGGTTGAGGTTAATGATTTTTCATAAAGATATACAATACTTCCAGTATTATTTGTTGGAAAAGGTATTCTTTCCCCATTGAATTTCCATGGCACCTTCATCGGAAATCAATGAACTGCACATGTGTATATCTCTTTCTGGATTTTCTATTCTTCTGTTACATTGGTATATACTTCTCTCCTTGTGCCATTGTGCACTGTCTTAATTACTACAATTGCATAGTAAGTCTTGAAATCAGCTAGTGTGCCTCCTCCAATGTTGCTTTTTTTAAAAATTGCTTTGTTTTTTCCAGGTCCTTTTTCACATAATTTTTTCCACGTACATCTTGTAGTCAATTTGTTAATTTTTACCAAAAAAGCCTCCTGAGATTTTGACTGTAACTGTGATCAATTTGAGGAAAATTAACATTTTAAAAATATACTGTCCTTTGATCCATGAATTTGGTATATATTTCCATTTATTTAGGTTCTCTTTATTTTCTCTCAGAAATGTTTTGAAGCCTTCAGAGTATTCTGCAACCAACCTTGATAAATTCACTTATTAATTTAGTTAACTTTTTTGGTAGATTTTTGAGATTTCTATATATGCAATCATGCCATCTGCTAATATAGAGCTGTAGTTCTTCCTTTCCAAATCATATGCCTTTATTTCCTTTTCTTGCCTTTTGTAATGATAGAACTTCCAGTATTATATTGAATGGGAGTAGTGAAAGAAGACATCCTTGTTTTATTCTCTGTCTTTGAGGAAAAGCGTTAAATCTGTCATCACTGGCTATGAAAGTTCAGTTGTAAGTTTCTTCACAGATGTCTTTTTTTATACTGTGAAAATTTCTTCTATTCCTAGATTGTGGATGGTTTAAAAATATCATATGTGATACTGAATACTACCATCTTATTTTTCAGAATTTATTAAGATAACCATTTGCTTTATCTTTTTCAGCCAGTTGTTATCGTGTATTGCATTAGTTGAGTCTTGAATCAATCTTGAATTCCTGAGATAAGTTTCACTAGATTGTATAATATTATTTATTATTTAAATGTATTTTTGATTCAATTTGCTAATATTTAAAGATTTTTCAACTACATGCGTGAGAAACATTGCTCTGTAGTTTTCTTTTCTTGTGATTTCTTTGACTAACATAATTGTTAGGGTAATGCTGGCCTCATAAAATAAGTTGAAAAGCCTTCCCTCCCTTTCTATTTTCTGGAAGAGACTTCAGGTTCACGTTTTCTGATTCTGTTGTTAAAGTCCCCTATATCCTCATGATTTTCAGTGCACATGGCTTGCTGATCACCAAGAGAGTAGGGAATCTTCAAGTATAAGTGTGGGTTTGCCTAGTTCTCCTTACAGTTTTTATCAATTCTTGGTTTATTTGTTCTGAATCTCTGTGGTTAAATGCATACACATTAAGGATCTTTATATTTTGATTATGTAATGTCTCTATCTCTGATGATATTCTTTGCTCTGGAGTCTACTTGGTTTGATACCAACATAGCCACTTCAGTTTTCTTTTAATTAGTTTTTATATTTTTTTATTCTTTTCTGTTTAACCTATGTAAGATTTTACATTTAAAGTGTGTGTGTGTGTGTGTGTGTTTTTAATAGATAGCATACTGCTGGGTCTTGCTTTTTGTTAATCAAATCTGACATCTCTGTTTTATTGGGCTGCTTAAGCCATTTATATTTAATTTGTTTATTAAGCTTGCTGGATTTAACATACACATTGAAATATATAATTTTGCTTGACTTTTTTTTTCGCTATTAAAAACACATGATTTTATTCTAAAACCATCTTACATTTAAAATTCCATTTCAGCCTGAAAACAAATATGTGGTAGCTCTTTGATGAGGAGCAGGGGCCCAGTGTCAGGAGCAGTGAGGACATGAAGTTTTTGTTACTCAGGTGATGTTTCGCTGACGAGGCAGCTCTGCACAGGCTCATCTTCAGATAACAGGCTTGACTCTGATCCGCCTTTGATACAATCAATAACCTTTGGTAAAAATTCTTTAGGGCTTGAAATGTTCTGTGGCTATGAGTTAGTGGATAAAGGAAGAAGGTGCCTTGGCACTTTCAGAAATAGTACATAGAATGCTGGATGCTGATGTAGGAGTCAGAGGCTCACTAAGAATGATGTATTCTAACTTAAATATTATAGCAGACTCAGGAGGAAATAAGGCTGAAGGGCAAAAAGGGCTCTTCTTATTAATTTTGCTGGTTGTTTGCTCTTTGTTACATCTGCTGTTTTTTTTTTTTTAACTTTGTTCTAGTTTTCTGCTTTCATTTGAGTCAGTGGGACATTTTTTATAACTCATTTTCATCGCCACTGTTGGTTTGCTTGTTGTATCTCTTTCTGAACTTTTTAGTGATTGCTGTAGAGTTTAAAATATATACCTTTAACTTATCACAGTCTTTCTTCATATAATATTACACTACTTCAGGTACAGTGTAACAGTCTTATAGCTATATATTTCCATTTCCTCACTCTCCTTCTTGGTGCCATAGCTGATATAGATTTTACTTCTACCTTTGCTATAAACCTCAGACACATTATTACTATTTTTGCTTCAGACAGACAATAATATTTTTAAGCAATTTAAAATTAGTTTTAAAGTGTCTTTTAGTTTACCAACATTTTTACACTTTTTATATTTT
This sequence comes from Cacajao melanocephalus, assembly GCA_963573385.1. NCBI lineage: Eukaryota > Metazoa > Chordata > Mammalia > Primates > Pitheciidae > Cacajao > Cacajao melanocephalus. The sequence continues at coordinate 27,966 of CAUYLG010020632.1, forward strand.
ATTTATTTGTATAGATCCAAATTTCCGTCTGGGACTATATTCTCAAAGAATTTCCCTTAACAGTTCTTGTAGTGCAGGCCTGCTAGAAATACTTCCCTTTGGCTTTTGTTTGAAGAATCTCTATTTTACCTTCATTTCTAAAAGATATTTTTGCTTTATACAGAAAAAGTTAAGCATCTTAAGTGTACAGTTTAATGACTTTTGACATATGTATAAACCTATGAAACCAACATGCAAATAAAGATAGAAAATTTTGTCCCTCCAAAAAAGAAAAAAATTCTAGATTGACAGCTTTTTATTTTAGTACTCTGAAAGTGTTACCCCATTTTCTTCTAGCTTGCAACGTTTCTTTCCATAAGTCTGCTGAGTTTTTGTATTTGTTTTTTGTATGTAATGTTTATTTATTTCCTCTGAGTACATTCAAGATTGTCATTTTCTTTTTAATTTTAAGATTTTAGCAGTTTAACTCTGATGGATCTAGGTGTGTCTGTGAGAGAGTGTGTTTGTGTGTGCTGTAAATTATTCCGCTTGGGGCTCTCTGAAGTTGGATCTATGGTTTGCTGTATTTCATTAATTTTAGAAAATTCTTAGCCACTCCTTCTTCAAATATTTGCCCCTATTTTCTCTTTCTCTCTTCCTTCTTGGCTCCAGTTACATATATGCTAGCCTGTTTTATATTGTCTCACAGCTCTTGAATGTTCTCTTTTGTTTTTCACTTTGAGTTTTAGTTTGGATAATTTTCACTGACATACTCGGTTCACCAATTATCCTTCAGCTGAGCCTACTCTATTAATAAGCATGCCAAGGACATTCTTCATCCCTGATATCATATTTGTACATTTACTTTTCCCATTTATAAAATAACTTTCATTTATTTGCTGAAATTCTCCATCAGTTCCTGTATCTTTTCCACCTATCCCCCACTAGATAGTTTATCACATTAATCACAGTCATTTGAAAGTCTTAGTCTGATGTATCATCTCTGAGTCAGGTTCTGTTACTTTATCTGTTGATAATGCATTGTGTGTTCCTTCTTTTGTTGTATGTCTCACAGCTTGATATTGAATGTCTGACATTGCGTGTAGAGGAACAGTAGGGGCTGAGGTCAATGACTTTTACCCCAGAAGTGGACATACTTCTTCAGTCAGATTCTTAGTGTAGAGGCTGTGTTAATGTAATGAAGGATTGAGCTGGGTTAAGGTTTTCTGTTGCTATCCCTTCTTTCTGTGTACCACATGCTTTAAATTCCTCCAGAGGAGATCTGTGGTTATTTTGTGCTTAGTATTGAGTCTGCCATACCCGAGAGTTTTTCTTGGTTATCTTGTTTCACTCTCAGATTTTAGCAGCCCCTGCACGCCTGCAACACAGAAGGAGTCTGTCTCTATGCTCTAGCAGTAGATTGCTGTTGCTGTACTCTGGGTGGGGCTCAGGATGGTGGGAGGGCTTTTCTCACTTCTTGTTGATCTTCAGTCTCGGGATGATCTTGTGCATCTAGGCCTTGCTGATCTGCAGTCTTGATAAGACCTTGTGCCTCTGGGCCTCAGGGATGGGACTTTATTGACAGTCTTGCTTCTCTCTCTGTGGCAGCCTAACACTCCCTTGTGTCTATGGTTGGTGTGGGACCCCTTCTTCTCCCAGAATTAGTAGACCTATGCTTTGTATAAGTACAAGATCCTGGACCTGATACTGTTTCCTCCTCTTCCCCAAGGGCGGAAGGCTTTTGTTTCTGCTCCTCCCACAGAATCAGATGATTTGGCTCCTACCACTTCCCAAAAGTAGAGTATCTTTGCTTAAGCTCTCGGGGCAGGAGGGTTTTCTCTCTGTCCTTGCAGTGGCTTAACGCTTTTGCTTTGGGAAAGAAATGTCTGAGAAAATGAGAGGGGCTTTGTGCCTGTGACCCAGCTGCAGCTGAACAGCACCTGCATGCCTGTGCTGCTGACTTGAGCCTTCTTCAGTCGCCTGCCCTGGGTCTAGTTCTTTTTCATGAGCACACAGCTGAGACTTCTGGAAAAAAGCTTGCAAGTGAGTGTAAACTTCCCTTGTCTCTGGGGCTCTCAATTTTCTATACGTTCATGCTAGCTGTAATTGTGATCAATTTGGGGAAAATTAACGTCTTAAAAATATGCTGTCTTTGATCCATGAACTTGGTATATCTTCCCATTTATTTAGGTTCTCTTTATTTTCTCTCATAAATGTTTTGAAGACTTTAGAGTGTTCTGCAACCAACCTTGATGAATTCACTTATTAATGCAGTTAACTTTTTTTGTAGAGTTTTGAGATTTTCTATATAGGGAATCATGCTAACTGTAATTGTGATCTATTTTCTATACTATCATGCTAGCCTACACTCATCCTTTAAGTATTCATTAGGATTTTAGCTGATTTCTTCTTACCTACTTTTATGGTATCTTTTTCCAATGTTTTGCCAGAGGTGAAACATTTCGTATGACCCATTTCTCCTTAAAGGGGTTTGCCACTCTTCAGAATTCAGTTCAGTTGCCTGCCTTCTGAGCTCAGCTCTCTGATGGGCTCAAAAAAAGTATAATTTTGTAGATTACCTGGATTTCTTTCTCATAGTGAGAATGGGAATGACATTTCTTGGGGGATTTCCATATCGAAAGTGGGAGTGGAAGTGGAACTCCCTAAACACATGAAGTCTGAAGTGATTTGAAGATATTCAAGCGAAAACGTGTGGGGATAGTTCAATATATGTGTCAGGAAAGCCAAAAAGAGGCTGCGACTTGTTCCAGTTTATCTATTGCTATGTATCAAACTACCCCAAAACATAGTAGCCGACAACAATGTTTATTTCACTCGTAAATCTGCATTTAGACAGAGTTTAGGGAGAAAGCCTTGTGTGTGCTCTACGTAGCACCAGCTAGTTAGGCTCAGCTGGGGGCTACAAGATCCACTTCCGATATAGTGGACTCACTCACAGAGGCAGCACGTTGGCCTTGGCAACTGGTTGGGATCTCAGCTAGGTCTGAGTGCTGGTGGTGGGGGGCGGGTCTCGGTTCCTTTCCATGTGATCCTTTTCTCATAGTTTTCATCACAGAACTTGTGTGACTCCTCACAACATGGTGATGAGCTCCAAGATTGAGGAGACTCACATAGACACTGAAGTGTCTTGTATGATCTACCGTTAGAAGTCACACAGCAACAAACCCTCCCAGATTTAAGAGAAGGGAACATGGACCCTCACTGCTGAGTGGAAAGACTGTCAAAATCAGCTTATAAGAAGAGCATGCTTTGAGAACCCAACATGGGCAGATCGTTTGAGCTCAGGAATTCAAGACCAGCCTGGGTAACATGGAGAAACCCCTTCTTTACAAAAAAAATACAGCCGGGCATGATGGCTCATGCCTGTTATCCCAGCACTCTGGAAGACCGAGGCAGGTGGATCACCTGAAGTCAGCAGTTCGAGACCAGCCTGGCTAACATGGTGAAAGCCTGTCTCTACTAAAAATACAAAAATTAGCTGGGCATGATGGCGGTCGCCTATAATCCCAGCTACTCTGGAGGCTGAGGGGGGAGAATCGCTTGAACCTGGGAGGTGGAGGGTGTAGTGAGCTGAGATCACACCATTGCACTTAAGCCTGGGTAACAAGAGCAAAACTCTGTCTCAAATATACATACATATATATATATGTATATATATATATATGCACATATATATATACATATGTGTATATATATGTGTGTGTATATATATATGTGTGTGTGTGTGTGTATATATGTATGTGTGTGTGTGTGTGTATATATATATATATATATATATATGTATATGTATATATATAGTCCAGCTGTGCTTGGGAGGCTAAGATGGGAGGATTATCTGAGCCCAGGGAGATCAAGGCTGCGGTGAGCTGTGTTTGTGCCACTGCACTCCAGTCTGGGTGATGAATTGGGACCCTGTCTCAAAAAAAAATAAAAAGAAAAAAAGAAGAAGAAAGAAAAAAGAAGAGGAGAGAGCATGTGCGATTGGAGATACTGATAGATTATTTTTGGAAAATATAATCTGCTTCACAACTCAGATTTGGAAGTAGGTTAGTGAGGACATTGTCTGGATATTAGAAAACCAACTGGGAAATCTTAGAATCTTCTTTGGTTCACATGGGAGGAGGTTGGAGATAGAATGAAGCAGATTCCAAGTCATCAGTCCTCTGCTTTCATAAAGTTGAGTTTAAACCTCAAAATGTTGAAAGAAATGTGAGAAGATGATAGAGAACGCTGGTGCCAGAGGTTGAGTGCATGAGTTGGAATCCCAGCTTCACTGCTTCTTACCTGAGTGACTTTGGACAAGCTAAATAACCTCTTTGACCTCATTTCTTTCTATCAGTAAAACGAGGATAGTAGTTCCCACTTTTTAAAAGTGTCATAAGCACCAAATGAGATGATTCATATGAAAGGTCACAGCATCATGCCTGGCATCTAGTAAAAGCATAATATGTGTGGTTGTTGTTGTTGTTATTATTATTATTTTGAGACAGAGTCTTATTCTTTCACCAAGACTGAAGTGCAGTGGCACAACCTTGGCTCATGGCAACCTCTGCCTCCGGTTCAAGCAATTCTCTTACCTCAGCCTCCTGAGTAGCTGGGATTATAGGCATGCACCACTACCGCCTGGGTACTTTTTGTATTTTTAGTGGAGATGGGGTTTCACTATATTAGCCAGGCTGGTCTTGAACTCCTGACCTCAAGTGATCCACCTGCCTCGACCTCCCGAAGTGCTGGGATTACAGACGTGAACCTAGTATTTCGGAACAGAGAGATATCTTGATTCCAAAGGGCTGTGATGAACTAATCCTGGCTACTTTAGGAACTTCCAACTAAAATTTCACAATTTTGAGCTTTCGATAAAAATATATGAGAACATGTTTCTTGGCTAATGATAATAGAACTTGGCATTTTCTGAGCATCTTCTATGTTGCAGCTTTGAAGTTTATCCTCTCACTGATAGTTACAACAACCCAGATGAAAAAAACAAAAAAACAGATGCTCAGGGAACTTAAGAAATGTGCCCACAGACCCACAGCCAGGAAGCAGTGGAGCAGGAACTCAAGATGATCTGACTTTGGCAAACTTTTTCCTTGACCTAGAGAGGGACCGCGGAAGAACAAAGGAAGACACCCCTGGTGGTTTCCCCTAGAGATTTCTACCTGTTGTTAATTATCTATTAAAATGCTTTAGGTTTGCAGCTTCCACTAAGAAATGCAAGAGTATTCTAAGTTATCACTTTTATTAAAAGTGATCAAAAGTATCCAGCAATGTTTAATGAGATTCTTTGGAGACAATTACCAAGGCATTGAAAGGTGGGAATAATTTATTACACGCTAATGATAAAAGTTGAATCTGCCTTAATAAAAAGTTTATTACTTCCAGCCTTAAAGGACTGGGCATTCAGGCCCTGTATCCAGCCGACACTCTGCCCCTTTTCTTTTCTTGCTGTGAGCTTCTTTTAAAAGCAGAAAAGACTGTGGCCTCACTTTTTAGGATAGAGTACAATAGAGAAAATAGTAACTGAGGGATATTTATTATTTCCTAAAAGGTCTCAGTTTTTTCTACAGAGTGTGAAGACAGTCTGGTAATTCTCTCATAGCTCTTGGGATCTCAATCACTCACTTTGTGCGTGGGTTTGTCCTATGCTCTTTAATTGTCCCAAGTGTGCAGGGAGCAGCACAGGGCTGTGGGTTGAGCATGGGCCTCGAGATCAGGAGACTCGGGTTAGAATCCCAGCTGGGCCAGAAAACCGTTAGGAGCCACAGGTTCCTATTTCCATGCTCATTCTCCCAGAGTGGCCTTGAGGACCAATCCTGTGAACCAATGGGCACCAGAGTGCTTTTGTAACCTGGGATATGCTATTAAGAAGCATCCCACAGCCGCGTGCAGTGGCTTACACTGGTAGTCCCAGCACTTTGGGAGGCTGAGGTGGGTGGATCACAAGGTCAGGAGTTTGAGACCAGCCTGACTAACATGGTGAGACCCCATCTCTACTAAAGATACAAAAAATTAGCCAGGTGTGGTGGTGGACAGCTGGAGTTCCAGCTACTTGGGAGGCTAAGGCAAGTAACCTAGAAGGTTACAGTGAGCCAAGACTGAGCCATTGCACTCCAGCCTGGGTGACAGGGTGAGTCTCTGTCAAAAAAAAAAAAAAAAAAAAAAAAAAAAGCATCCCAGATTGCTGGGCCTTTCTTTAGGGTGAGGAGGGGCAGAAGACAGTAATGAAGAGGCTAGTGCTCACAGACCCTGACCCTGGGCCTGCTTGCTCTCTGCCATTCCACACACACTTGGCATTTTTCATTCTCATGGAACTGGGCATTTAGGCCCCGTGTCCAGCCAAAGGCCTGAAGAGTGGTTGTCCTCAGAGCGGTAACTGCTTTAATGGCAAAGGGGTTTGAGGTATGCTTTGTAAAAGCCCTGGCTACAGGAGCGTGGAAGCTGCATGTGACACACACTATCTGGGCCTCTGGCTCTGCCATAAACCACTCCAACTCCAGGCTTGTACTTAGGGAGGAGCAGGCAGGGGTGCCCAGGCCCGAGCATCGTATCAAGATGCACAGCTGGAGCTGAGCCCTGGCTTGGCCGCACTCACTGCATGGTCCTGAGCAGGTCACTTGTCTTCCAGAAACCCAGCTTCCAATCTGTAAATTAGCCTTAACATCAAAATCCCAAGAATATACAAAGGCAGAAATGTAATCATGAGTGTGACAGTGCCTCATAAGGTAGAAAATGCTGTCCAGACCTAGGGAGTGAGTGTCAAGTCATTGTCTGACCATGAAGGCCATTGCCAGGTCGTAGAGAACACCTCTTGGATTGCCTTGGCCAGAGTGGATGAGCCCCTGATTCAACATGGTGTCCATGCCCTGGTCAGCATGCTTAGCTCAAGGCTGGGCGTTGAAGCTAGGCTGTTTCCCTAGGAATTTGGAAGACATCCTACCCTTGGTCTGGCCATCTCTTCAAAGAAGCAGAATTCAACCCAGCAATGAAAGAGACCTGTGTTCTTCTCTCTTGTGATCTGGGAAGCAGAGAAACCAGGCATCTGGGAGAGGGAAAAATTAGGATGGACAGAGAGAAGCACAGAGAAGGGGTGGAGGGAGAGTCCAGGGGGCTGTATTCCTCCTCCAGCTCTGTGTCCTCAGGCCCAGACACCTTCTACCCATGGGCTCTCCAGGTTATCCTGGTGTCCTATCCTTGTATAAACTCCTTTTCTACTCAGGTGATCAGGCTGCAGGGGGTCTTTGTTTATTTCAAGGAAAAGTCCTTCTAACTTCTACAGGGCCAAAGCATGCATATATCATATTGATGTCAACCATGTGCCAGGTTCTTTGTAAAATTAAGTACTTCGAACTTAAAATAATTCAAACTTAAAGCTGTTGGAACATTTCACTATTCTGAGCCTTGAGAGGAATGTGGCTATGCAGTCTGAGTCACATAGCTGCAATTTCTGCTTTTTTTCTTTTTGGACAGAATTTCACTGTTGTTGCCCAGGCTGGAGTGCAATGGCACGATCTCAGCTCACTGCAACCTCTGCCTCCTGGGTTCAAGCAATTCTCCTGCCTCAGCCTCCTGAGTAGCTGGGATTACAGGCATGTGCCACCATGCCTGGCTAATTTTTGTATTTTTGGTAGATACGAGGTTTCACCATATTGACCAGGCTGGTCTTGAACTCCCAACCTCAGGTGATCCACCTGCCTCGGCCTCCCAAAGTGCTGGGATTAAAGGTGTGAGCCACTGTGCCTGGCCCTTTTATTTATTTTATTTCCTGTAAATAATTAAGACCAAATGGTGCCAGAGATGAAACCATCTCAGATAACTGCCCTTCCTCATGGAGTAATAGTCTTCCTTGGAATATATTAATAGCAATCTGTAGCCAATCAAATTGCTGCAATATGTGTACTGCACTTGTATGGAAATTGTAATTCTGCTAAAATTTCTCTGACTCTGCCTATATCTGTGAAACCTTAATTCTTCTGCTTTGGAATGCTGACTTTATTCATTTGAAGTCAGTGTCTTCTGGGCAGCTGTCCTCAAGCTTTGTGCTGAAATAAACTCTATACTTAACCATATTTTCTGAATCTCATTATTTAAGGTTGACAGCTTTTAAGCTTCTTTAAACTTTTCCATTGATATTTAACATACACGCATTGAAGTATGTAAAGTGTACTTAAGTACACAGCTGGTTAGAATTTTGTGTACACCCATGCAACCACTGACCAGATCAAGACATAAACATTTTTAGCTTCCAGAAATTACCCTTCTACCACTTTCTGATTAGTTATAGAATCTCTTCTTTGAGGTAACCACTATTCTGATTTATCTAAATGGAGATTTTGGGCATGGCTTATACGTGATCTCACTGGTTCTTTCATATTAAAAAAGCTAATTATAAAATATTTCAAACATTCAGAAAAGCACAGAAGATAATATGATACCTATGAATTGAATTTCCAGATTTAATAGAATAAAATCTTTTTCATATTTGCTTTTCTTTCTTGTCTTGCATATCATATGGATTTACATTTGTTTTAAAAGAAGTTTTGTCAGTTTCAGATTGAAGAAGTCTGAGGATTCATGTCTTTCATCCATTATGGAACATTCCGACACATTGTCTCTTGTGTGTTTGTTTATCTTCCCTAACCTTTGTTGAGAACTATAGCACACACATAAAAAAGTTCACAAAATAAAAATGTATAGCTCCATATTTTATTGATAATGTATCACAAATTTATCATCCATGAAACTGCTCCCCAGGTTAAGAAATAGAGCATTGTCAGCATTCCCAGAAACTGCCCTCAAGCTCCTATTCCATCAAAATTCATGATCATTTTGACTTTCATGGCAATTATTCCCTGGATTTTCCTTATCATTTTACCAGTGAAAGATGCATTGCTAAGGCCAAGGTTTATTTTTTCTGCTTGCATGTGTCTGTGTTTTTGTTTTCCTGAGCAATCTTTTATCCAACAGTCTGTCATTCTTTAAGATCAATTAACCCAGGATCGTTAATATCATTTTTTAGTAAACTTTTTTTCTGCACTGTTAATATGGTAGTTAATTTTTTGAAGGATATTCATTTTTTTAAAGCAAGCTTTTTTACACTCCCACCAACAGTGTTAAAGTGTTACTATTTCTCCTCACAAGCATCTGTTGTTTCCTGACTTTTCAATAATCACCATTCTAACTGGCTTGAGATGGTACCTCACTGTAGTTTTGATCTGCATTTCTCTAATGACCAGTGATGATGAACTTCTTTTATATGTTTGTTGGTTGCATAAATGTCTTCTTTTGAGAAGTGTCTGTTCACATCCTTTGCCCGCTTTTTGTTGGGGTTTTTTTTTTTCTTGTTTATTTATTTAAGTTCCTTGTAGATTCTAGATGTTAGACCTTTGTCAGATGGGGTAGATTGCAAAAATTTTCTCCCATTCTGTAGGTTGCCACATACCAGGACCTGTCGGGGGTAGGGGTGGGGGCAAGGGGAGGGAGAGCACATGGGGCTTCAAACCTAGATGACAGGTTGACAGGTGCAGCAAACCACCATGGCACATGTATACCTATGTAATGAACCTGCACATTCTGCACATGTATACCTATGTAGCAAACCTGCACATTCTGCACATATATCCTGGAACTTAAAGTAAAATTAAAAAAAAAAAGTAAGCTTTTTATTCTAGAATAGTTTTTTTATTTACAGAGCAATTGCAAAGATAGTACAGAGAGTTCCTGCATGTCCCTACACTCCGTTTCTATTATTGTTAACACTTTACATTATGGTACATTTGTCACAATGCGTAAATCAATATGGATTGATACATGATTCACTAAATTTCAAGTGCCATTCTAATCAAATCACATCAAGGATACAGACTGTCAACATGGCATATCACTATTGATGTCAGCCTTGATCACTGGCTTCAGGTAGTGTTTACCAGGTTATTCTGCTGTAAAGTTACCCTTTATCCCCCCTCTCTTCCAATATTGTACTCTTTAGAATGCAGTCACCATAGGATGGAGTGGGGAGTTCTGTTCCGCTTCCTTGAGGGTGGAGTACCTACATAAATTATTTGGAATTTTTCTCCACAGACATTTATCTCCTCTCTACCATTTATTTACTTATTTAATAATTTCTTGATATCAGGATGAACTCATGAATATTTATTGTATGCATTGTGTTTTAATCCAATACTACTTCCTTTATTTTGTGGCTTAAATTGTTCCAGCCTTGGCCATTGAGGGCTCTCTTAGGTGACTCCTCTTGACACACTCATGTGTGTGTGTGTTTTGAACACCCCCTTACTTTCTGGCACTATAACATGCTCCAGGATCATTTTGTATATTTCCTGCCCTAGTCCTAGAGTCAACCACTTCCCCAAGGGGTCCTGTTTCTATCATCTGAGAATAGTAGTAGAAAGCAAGGTCTGGGTGCTAGGTGTGTTTGCTGCTATTGGGATACAGTTGCTATTGGCACCTCTCAAACAGACAGAGCAATGCAATATATGTATATATATTAACCCATGGATATACACATGCCTATAACTATGTCTATTTGTAAACTTCTGTGTCTATTTCAGCTAAACATGAATTCATGCTGGTGTGTGCAATGTCAATTCTTACACACTTCACTCAAGCAATCCTCCACCCCCGGAGTTTCAGGCTGCAGAGAGCTATGATAGCGCCTTTGCACTCAGCCTGGGTGACAGACCACTGTCTCTGCAAAAGCAAACCAAAACAAAACCAAAACCAGAAAGCTTTGTATCCATGAAAATTCACTCTTCATGCTGTAAGTTCTATGGGTTTTTACAGGCATCATTCTGGCTCCTCCCTTTGCTTGTCTGTGAGCTGTGACTCACAGCGAGAAACCTGCCCTCACCATCCACCATCCACCATCCATTTACTTAATTGTTTAAGTTCCATATACATGTATAGTGGTTCAGAACTGATAACCCATACCTCTATGGGAAACAGCTATATCAAATAGAGTGCTCACGTAGCTTCTTTTGCCTTCAATCTTACAGATGCCACTCATTTCCGAGGTTACTTCAGTCAGCACCATTTCCTTCCAGCTCCTTCAATTAGGTTGCTTCATATATTCTTAATATAATTAGTTTTTTAGAGTCATCTTCTGCATTCCTTCCAGAGCTCTCCTAGTGTATTTTTTATCTTTTACTTATTTATTTTTATTTTTTGAGACAGAGTCTCACTCTGTTGCCCAGGCTGGAGTGCAGTGATGTGATCTCAGCTCACTGCAACCTCTGCCTCCTGGGTTCAAGCAATTCTCCTGCCTCAGCCTCCCAAGCACTTGGGACTATAGGTGCATACCACCACGTCCAGCTAATTTTTTGTATTTTTAGTAAAGATGAGGTTTCACCATGTTGGCCGGGCTGAACTCTAACTCCTGACCTCAGGTGATCCACCCACCTTGGCCTCCCAAAGTGCTGGGATTACAGGTGTGAGCCACCGTGCCTGACCTCCTAATGTGTTTTTTAAAACTTTGTATATGGACCGGGTTTATGCCTATAATCCCAACACTTTAGGAGGCCGAAGCAGGAGGATTGCTTGAGGCCAGGAGTTCAAGATCACCCTGGGCACCATAGTAAGACCCCATCTCTAAAAACAATTAGGCAGCGATGGTGGCTTATGCCTGTAGTTCTAGTTACTCAGGAGGCTGAGGCAGAAGGACCCATTGAAGCCAGGAGTTTAAGGCTGTAGTGAGCTGTGATCATTGTGCTGCTATACTCCAGCCTGCACAACAGAGCAAGACCCTGTTGACTAAAGTGTCGTACATTCATCATTAGAGTATCATATGGAATAATGATACTGCCTTTAAAAAACATCCCTTGTGTTTCAAACATTCAACCCTCCCCTGACTCGTCCACCCACTGGCAACCACTGATCTTGGTTTACTGTCTCTAGCTTTGCCTTTTCTAGAATGTCATATATTTGGAATCATATAACATATAGACTTTTTAGACTGGCTTCTTCAGCTTAGCAATATGCATTTAAGATTCATCCATATCTTTTCATGGCTTAATAACTGATTTCTTTTTTCAATGAAAAAGAATTCCATTGTATGTATATATAGTAGGGCCCCTTATCTTTGAGAGATATGTTCCAAGCCTTCCAGTGGATGCCTGGAACAGCAGATAGTACTGAACCCTATATATAGTATGTATTTTCCTATACATACATATATACATAAATGATATATGCATACATAAATAGCATTTAACTTATAAATTAGCCACAGTAAGAGATTAGGAATAATATCTAATAAGAAAAATAGAAACATTTTTACAATATGCCAGCATTATTACTCTTGCACTTTGGGATCATTATGAAATAAAATAAGGGGTACTTGAACACAAGGCTGCAATACTGCAATAGTCAATCTGATAACGAGGCTGGCTACTGAATGGGTCACAGACAGGGTGTGTTTACAACGTGGATTCTCTGGACAAAGGAATGGTTCACGTCCTAGGTGGGATGGAGCAGAATGGCTCATGATTTCAACACACTACTCAGAACAGCATGCAATTTAAAACTTATGAAATGCTTATTTCTGGAATTTTTCATTTAATATGTGTGGACCGTGGTTGACTACAGGTAATTGAAACAACAGAAAGCAAAATCTCAGTTAAGTGGGGAATACTGCATTATGGTTTGTTTATCCAGTCACCCACTTATTAAAGGACATCTTGGTTGCTTCCGGTTTTTGGCAATTAGGCATAAAGTTGCTATTAATATTTCTGTGCAGGTTTTTATGTTTATGTAAGTGTTTAGAATCAGTGGGGGAAAATACCTAGGAAGGAAATTGGTACATCTATTAATAATAAACTTTAAGGCCTGGGTGTGGTGGCTCATGCCTGTAATCCCAGTGCTTTGGGAGGCTGAGGTGGATGGATCACCTGTGGTCAGGAGTTTGAGACCAGCCTGACCAACATGGTGAAACCCTTTGTCTACTAAAAATACAAAAATTAGCTGGGTGTGGTGGTGAGCACCTGTAATCCCAGCTATTCGGGAGGCTGAGGCAGGAGAATTGCCTGAACCCAGGAGACAGAGATTGCATTGAGCCAAGATGGTGCCATTGCACTCCAGCCGGGGCAATAAGAGTGAAGTTCTGTCTCAAAAAATAAGAATAATAATAAACTTTCTTTAGGAATAATTTTGGATTTACAAAAAAGTTTCAGAGACGGCAGAGAGAGTTCTCCTATACCCCTTTCCCAGTTTCTCCTAATTCTTACATCTTTCATAACCACAGTGTATTGGTCAAAACTGAGAAATTAACACTGGCCCATTATTACTAACTAAACTCTAGACTTCATTTGAATTTCACCAGTTTTCTCCTCATGTCCCTCTCTGTCCCAGGGTCCCATCTAGGACAGCACACTGCATTCAGCTATTGTGCCTCCTTACTCAGCTCTTGTCTCAGACAGTTCCTTAGACTTTCCTTGCTTTCAATGACCGTGAGAGTTTTGAACAGTACTGGCCATGTATTTTGTAGAATGTCCCTCAGTTTGGATTGGTCTGATATTTTCCTCGTGATAAGACTGGGGTGATGGGTTTTGGGAAGAATACCACAGAGCTACCGTGTCCTTTGCCTCACATCAGGGATGGATGATACCCACATGACTTATTCCTGGCAGTGTGAATTTTGATCACTTGGCTAAGGTAATCTTTGCCACTTTTTGCCCCTCTTAAGTTGCTATTTCCCACCCCCCGCCGCCCTTCTTTTATTTTGAAGATGGAGTCTCACTTTGTCACTCATGCTGGAGTGTAATGGTGCTATCTCGGTTCACTGCAACCTCCATCTCCTGGGTTCAAGGGATTCTTCTGCCTTGACCTCCTGAGTAGCTGGGAATACAGGTGCCCGCCACCCTGCCCAGCTAATTTTTGTATTTTTAGTAGAGATGGCATTTTGCCATTTTGATTAGGCTGGTCTCGAACTCCTGATCTCAGGTGATCCACCCGCCACGGCCTCCCAAAATGTTGGGATTACAGACGTGAGCTACTGCGCCCAGCCCCTTTTTCATATTCTATGTTTTGGAAGGAAGTCACCAAATCCAGCCTCATTCAGGAGGTAGTGAGTTGGGTGAGCCTGGAGGAGGAGTACCTATTTATATTATTTGTAATTCTTCTGCAAACAAAATTTATCTTTTCTACCCTTTGTTTATTTGTTAACTCATTTGTTTATATCAATATGGACTTGTGTGTGTTTAGTTTATACTGAGGGTTTTAAACAAATACTAGGCAATTTTGTTTGCTGCTGAGATTGTTCCAGCTTTGGCAGTTGGAGGTGCTTTCAGGTGTTTAGATTGGCTTCTGTGTCTCTTTGGCACACCCTATCCCCTTATTTATCCTTTTATTTATTTTAGCATCCTTACTTTCTGGCACTATAAGGTACTCTAGTCTCATCTTGTGTATTTCCTGCCCCAGGTCAGCCATTTCTCCTAGGAGCTCTGGTTTCTTTGATTGGAGAATGATTATTTGCAACCAAGATCTGGGCTCCCTGTGTGTGTATTGCTAATGGGGTGTCACTGCTTCTAGGCCCTCTCAGTGCACGGAGCAGGGAATGTGTGAGCAAGAAAATGTGTGAGCACTCAGTCTTCCATGCATATATACACATTTGCAATTATTTCTATATCCATCCATCTGTGTGTGTATGTGTGTGTGTGTGTGTGTGTGTGTGTGTGTGTGTGTGTGTGTATGCGTGTAGTTTAATATAAACTAAACATGAATTCTTACTATCTGACTCTAACCCAATATCCTGTCCCTTTTAGTCTCAGGGCCTTGCTTATTGTAACTTTGTAACTTTCTCTGACAGGGAGAAACCTAGCTTTCATGATCTATTATTTATTAACTTATTCGATAGACCCCAGGATAATGTAATTACAGAATTGTTAGCTTGTGCCCCTATGAGAAACAAACTTACTAACTAGAGTACAATCCTCAGAGTCAGTTCTTCTTTTCTTTAGCTTTACAGTTTTCCATCAAAACATAGTTTTTCAAAGTCTCTGAAGTTCCCCACCCCTATCCCTTCAGTCTGGTTTGAAACTCAACCAGTGGATCCCAGAATTGAACAAAGTCCAATATACAAATAATGCTGTTAGATTTGTGTATTGGACTTTGTTCAATTCTGGGATCCACTGGTTGAGTTTCAAAATATATCAAAGATCATCCTATATGATGTAAAGTTATATGGGTTTTGATAAATGCATAGAGTCATGTAAACACTACTCCATTTTCAGACAGAAGAGTTTTGAAAAAAATCTGTACTTGCATTTTGCATAAAGAGATGCAGATTGTGCGTGCTCCTTTGTGTCTTGTTTCTTTCATTTACCATCATTTGTAAACATCACGCTGGTGTGTGTCACTAGAGTTTCTTTCTTGCAATCATTTGCGATGGTCCATTATTTAAATGTATCATTATTTATCCATTCTACATATATTGAACATTTGGACTGCTTCCAATTTGGGGCTATTAAAAACCATGCTGCTAGGAACATTCTTATATATTTTTGGCGAGCATATGCAACCAGGACTGTTGTGTTGTAGAGTTCACACATTTACTGCTTTTGTTTCTGGGGATAGTCTTTCTTTTTTGAGAGTTTTTAATTTAAAAAATATTTTGTGTTTATGTAACTTTCTAACTATTTGTAGATGGAAGGATTCTGTATAAATTTAGTTTATCATCTTCCAGAGCATAACTGTCCCATTAATCTTTACAATAATTTTCTAATATGGATGTCCTATTGTTTCCATTCAATCAATTAAGAAATTGAGAGTCAGGAAGATGAATCACTTTGCCTGTGTCCTTCCTAGTCAGTGGTGCAGCTGAGAATTGAGTTCAGTTAGCTCTGTCTCCTAAACTCAGGTTTTCTCCTCTCTTTCCCAGCTGTAAAACCCTCCTCAAAGCTGACCCAAAGCTGTGACTTAAATTTTAAAATGTCTTCTTCCTCCCTCTCCTACCAATCACCTTTTAATAGTGTCTCCATGGCTTGGACTTACAGGCCATGCCAATTCCCTCTGCCTTAGGCTCAGCACCCAAGAGACTTCTTCTGCCTGACTCCATGTGATATTCATGCCTTTGATATTTCACACAGGGGTTGGGGGCTGGAAAGGAGGACAAAGGAGAGGAAGACGGAGGAGAGAGAGCAGGGGAAATAGGAAAAAAGAGAAGACACTGGATTTGTACACTCTCCTTTCTTCAGTCCAGGGGATAAGGTTAAACCCAGACCCCAACCCAGCTGCTATTTCACAAAGGGGTTGTGAGTGCCACTCTCTCCCCAGACCAAGGGGTCTCCAAATCTAAATTCCTTTAGTCACTTCATTGGTGGGGTCCTTTCATGTGCCACTACATATTATGCTGAAATGTCTTTGTTGGCAAAGAAGGCAGCTCTAAGAATGTCTCCCTCGTTGGTGCCCTCATATGCAGTGAAGACAGACCATGCTCAGGAGGGATGCCTCCATTCTCTGTGGTCACAGCACAGGGTGGGGGCATACTGACCTCAGTCTCTACCCTTTCAGAATCAGAGAACCATGAATTCCTCCTGGTCCAAGACTGTAAGTGGATGGGACATTTGGCTAAAGCCAGGAATAAAATGTATCTCTGCCCCCTTTTCCTTAAAAGCCAAAAGTGAGTTTTATCAGTGATGAAACTCAGAAATGCCCATAACCCTGAATTACAATGTATAGGGTTGACTGTAACCGTGATGAAAATCAGACCAGAGGAGGAAGGAGATGCAAGATTCCTGCTTCTACAAACCTTAGAGTCTGGCAAAGCAGGACTTTAAAGATTAAAGTTCATGACCCCTGCTCAGGAAGGACAGTGGGCAGGCTGGGAAAGTCTTCTAAGTCCTGGTTTACACTCTAAAGTGACCTCAGAGGCAGGGTCCAACAAGAGAAGGGAAAAACATCATTTTTCCAATAAGCAAATTTCAGAATGGCAGGGAGGCTGTGGGTGGTAAGCAGTGCAGAAGAGCTGCAGAGGAGTAAAAGATGAACCAACAGATGCCCAAGCATGTGGCCTGTTGGTGTGGCACAGGGTGAGGGTGGTGTTTCACTGGGAGCCAGGGAGACTCCTCTCAGCCCACAATAGCCATAACCCAGTGAAGAGAATCAGTGAGAGAGTGGACCAGTGACCAAAATCCAGTTTGTCTGACACTCAGCTTCCTCCCAGCCCCTGAAGTGTATTTCCAAAGTCAGCTGAGGGTGAACTACACACCCTGAATTGAAAAAGGAATGATAATCCAGAAGAAAGCAGCATCTGTGCAAAAAAAAATACTTTAGGAATAAAAGGAGCAAGGATGATAATGATCAGCATGTAGATGTAGCTTCCTCCACCAGAAAGATCACACCCAAAGCAGATAAAGATGGTAAGTTAGGAGCTCCCCATACTAATGCTCAAGGCAAGAGGGGAGGATAACATGAGTGGGAATACACTGTGCTTCGGGACTGGCTGTCCAAGGAGAAGAAGCAGGAAGAATCGATCCGTAAACACCCATCTCCCACTGGGTGGTGGTTCGCAGGGTATAAACGCCCACACTCCCTGGCAACCATGTGTGTATGCTGCACAGGTTTTCCTGATGTTCCATGCCTTGGCCTCAATAGCAAAGCCTGAGGAGGGAGGTGAGGGGTGCAAGGCTTGTGCCCGAGACAAGGCCCTGTCTCCAGTTATGCCTGGACCACAGATCTGGTGGCTGCAGCAATGCTTAGAGCAAGATCATGTTGGCTAACACGAGCATAGTTTATAAAGTTAAGGAGGTAACCATGAAGATAAATTAAAATAAGTTATAAACTTCTCAAACCATCAGAAGGCAAACATTTGAAAGGAGATAAAGAAAACAGGCCACATAAAAACACATTTTTAAAGCAACTAAAAAGATGCATTAAAAATTTTAAAAAGAGCATAAACAAGATGATGAACTAGCTAAGAACAAACATGGTTGTCTTATGCGTACATAATTTGCAAATGAGATAAACTCCTGTTAAAGGAAAATGCTCTCAGATTGTATCAAAAAGCAAAGAAATTATATGCTGTAGACAAGAGCATCTAAACCAAGTGACAGATTGGGCATGGTGGCTTATGTCTGTAATCCCAGCACTTTGGGTGGCTGAGGCAGGCGGATTGCATGAGGTCAGGAGTTCGAGACCAGCCTGGCCAACATGGCAAAATCCCATTTCTACTAAAAATACAAAAATTAGCCAGGCGTGATGACAGGTGCCTGTAAATCACAGCTACTCGGGAGGCTGAGGCAGGACAATTGCTTGAACCCAGGAGGCAGAGGTTGCAATGAGTCGAGATGGCACCACTGCACTCCAGCTTGGGTGACAGAGAGATACTGTGTCTCAATAAATAAATAAATAAATAAATAAATAAATGAAATAAAAGGATGGCTGAGCTCATACCTGGCAAGTGCAGTGAAAGGCAAGTGGAAGTCAAAGCCTCAGTATCCACCAAGGTTGAATTTAAGGTGAAAAACACAAAGCAAAAGGCCAAAAAGAGACTTTCACAAATGGATACAATTCTTAATGATCTGTCATGAATATTTTTGCATCTGTACATGGCAATGAATTCATTTATAAAAGCCAGAAAAATCAAAGGAAAAGAGAGACAAATATAATAGTGATGCATAACTTCATTTCTCAGCCCATGATAGATTCAATAGATAAAATAAGTGAACCTAACAAGTAATAAAGTAAAATTAATAAATTATGACTCATAAAGTAAAACTATGTAACTGCACCTCAGTGATGGATAACATACTCTCGCTATGTCTGAAACATCTGTCGGAATGTTTATCAAATTGGCCACATAGGATATTAGGACATAAAATAACAGTACTTTCCAAAGAGTAGAAATGATAAGGAAGACACTCTCTGATTGTAATTTAATAACATCAGATAATAATAACAATAAAATATAACTGAAACAAAAGCCTGTCACTTAAACAATCAAACACCCACATCCCCCAAAAAACATACTGTCATGTTAGGAAATCCAAAGCAAAATTGCAGAATATTTTAAAAATAAGATCAATTAAAATGCTATGTGGCTGGGTGTGGTGGCTCACACCTGTAATCCCAACACTTTGGGAGGCTGAGGCAAGCAGATTATCTAAAGTCAGAAGTTCGAGACCAGCTTGGCCAACATGGTGAAACCCTGTCTCTACTAAAACTACAAAAATTAGCTGGATGTGGTGGCATGCACCCATAGTCCTAGCTACCTGGAGGCTGAGGTAGTCTAGAATCGCTTGCACCTGAGAGGTGGAGGTTGTGGTGAGTGGAGATTGCGCCATTGCACTCCAGACTGAGCCACAAGACTAAAACTCCTCAAAAAAAAAAGTAATAATAATAATCAATTTCCTTGACCAAGTCTCTTACAGTTACATTTCCCATCCCAGCCCTGCCTCAGTCATCCCCACATTCATACTCTAGTATTGTCATCTCCAGCACTAAGAACTGGTTCAAGTCTTCCAGTTCCAAACCCCATGGACACCTCCAGTTGAAGAGGACTTACGTTAACTATTTATCCCCTCTTCCTGACTTCACCTCCCTACTTGGATGCAATAGATCATCATAACAACCATCACCTCCTTGCCTTTCTTCCCTATCCTCTTGTCAAAGGAAATCTAAACCCTGGTTGATACAGCATCCATCTTCTAGGTGTCTCCACTCAGGCAACTGACCATTGCTCAAACGCATCACACAACAAGGATGGCCCAGAGGGGCAGGATCTTTCATCTGTTTTAGGAGTGTGTGTGTGTGTGTGTGTGTGTGTGTATGCACACACTCACGTATTTTTGGAACTTCCAGGGCCTCCCAAACTTCACCCTAGCAGATTTCAGAAGTTACATGTGGTTTAGGGGAAAAAGAGGCTTGTTCAGGGATGTGGTAGCCAGCTTTCAAGATGGTGCCCTTGATCCCTGTCTCCTGTTATTCATGTTCTTGTGTAGTCGCCTCCCACATTGTACCACGGTGGGTCTGTATGACCAATAGAATATTGCAGAAGTGATAATAGAGCATTTTTGAAGTTAGGTTATATAATTCACTGAGGCTTTGAGCTTGATCTCTCTCTGTCTCCGTCTGCGTCCCTCTCTCATCACTCATCTGGAGGAAAGCCAGTTGCCATCCCTATGGATAAGCCCATGGGGTGAGGAAGTGAAGGTCTCTTTCAGCAGCCACATACATAAATTTGGGAGAGATTCCTCCAGCCTCAGTTGAGCTCCAGCTGATACCGTCATTGTGGCCTTGCAAGAGACTGAGGCAGAGCAACCCAGCTAAGCTGCTGCCAGATTCCCGACCCCTAGAAACTAAGGAAATAAATATCTGTTGTTTTAAGCCACTAGGTTTGGGATAGTTTGTTGTGTTGCAATAGATAACTAAGGCAAAGGAATATCATACTGGTCCAGGTTTGAGGATCATTGCTGTTCTCTGTGCTACAATGTGGTTGTAGCCCACAGGAATGCCGAGAAGGTGGGATCAGAAGCACATGGCTGTCAGCCATGGTGTCACATGCCTCACCTAGACAGTCACGGGGAAATGAGTCATTCTTTGTGAGTGCTTTGAGGCTGACACCTGCCCCTCAGGTGTTATGGCTATCATCTGTCTTTCAAATTAACATTCTGTGTGTCAATTTCAAATTAACATTCTGTGTGTGTGTGCATATATATATATACACACACACATTTTCTTGCCAGTTTATTTGAAAGTAAATTGCAGACATGATGACACTTCACCTGCTGAGTACTTCAACATGTACCATCCAAGAACAAGAACTTTCTCTTACACAGCACAGTTATCAAACGAATGAATTTGCCATTCCAGCATTAACATCTACTATACAGTCTATATTCAAAATTGTATTCAAAATGTATTCAAACAGCTCTTCAATCTACCTAAACTGTCTCTTCCAGCCTAGGTTCCCCCCAGAAATGAGCTTGAGACTTGTCCCCTTGTTCCCGTCTCTCCTGGTTGCTGATGAGCGCAGGGGCATTAACAGCCTTGCACATCCAGCCTAGGCATGGGCATTCTATGTTGGGGGGCTCAGAGAAGCACCCAGGCCAAAATCAAGGGTCCCATAGCGGCTCAAGTCTGAAGACAGACCTTGTCAGGCTGCACCCACATAAAGCTGATTAAAACCACCACGAAATGTTGCTAAAGCAATGGCTAGGGAAAGAGGAAGAGCTAAGAGAATTTGGAAAGACACAGAAAAAGTATCTGATGCAATGTCCTTTATGCCCCTTCCCCAATTTTGTAAATCCAAGACTAATTAGGGATTTGATCGTTAATCATATTGCATTAAAAAAAAAGTTGGAGTTTGGTCATGTTGCCCCAGCTGGCCTCAAACTCCTGGGCTCCAGTGCACCTCCTGCCACAGTCACCCAAAGTGTTGGGATTATAGATGTGAGCTACCATACCCATCCCACTTTGCATTTGATTGTCAATTCTTATTAGACTCTTTTATTTCAAAATATCTTCCCACCTTTAAATCTTGATATAAATATATAAAATGCTTTAAATCGTTATGTATGTATATATCTATATAATCCTATATATGATGATATTGTCATTTTTGAGGAGTCCAAGTCATCAGAATATGCTATTATTTCTTCGTGATTAAATCAGGTTAAAGTTTTCAGTAGAGCATCACATAAACGTTTTATACTTCCCATTGCATTATCTCAGGAGATACATAATGTCAGTTTGTCCCAATTTTGGTGATATTAAATTCGATCACCTAGTTAAGTTGGTATCCACCGGCTGTTGCCCATGAGTATATTTTCTTTTAGTAATTAACAAATAACTGTGGGGTGATTCTTGGAGACTGTGTGAATATTCTATTCTCCCACATCATCTGATCCAGTGGTTTTGGTGTCCATTGATGATTCTTGCATTATCACATTGTTGGCTGCAAAATGGTGATTTTGGCATGCAGATTTTGAGAGATTTGAGATGAAGAGGCTAAGGTTCAGAGAGGTTAGGCTAGGACCCACAGTTGGGGCTTTCTGACTCAATGTCTAGATTGTTTCCATTTCTCCCTGCTGTAAGACAGCCTGCTCCTTACGCTTTACCTATGAGTGATGGGGCATGGCAGTCTCCTTGCAGGACCAGATGCCATGATACCTGGATCCTCAACATCCTGCCTGTCTTGGGGAGGGTGGTGAAGATTTAAGACTCCCCAAGGCCTCAGGCTCCTGCAAAGAGACAGCAAGTGAAGGAGGAATGAAGGATGCTGGGGGTGGTGAGTGATGTCTATGACTCACTACAGCTGTCGGCCATGGATACCATCATGAGGAGGAATCTGGAGGCCACAGTGTCTGAATTTCCATCTGGGCTGTCAGATCAGAACATATTGTCATAGCAGTACCTCTGATCACATCTAGCATCTCAGCCACCACCTGTCCACACACAGGTGTCCTCTTGCTCCAAGGGACTTATTTCAAGCCTAGTGCTCCTCAAGGAAGTACCTCAACACGCCAGCGTGCATATGTGCCACGTTGCTAGTAATTTGTTACTAACAATAAATTACTGGCATTTGCAAATGATTTCATCTTTAAAAAAAAAACAATCAAAATTAGAGAGAATTCAAGGTGATCCCTATAATAGTCTCCAAGATTTGCCTTCTTGCATGGAAAATGATGACATTTTATCTGTGAGGTGGAAATTACACATGAGAATTTGTCTTGAGTGTTAAGGGGGAATGTAACTAAGAACTGACATTTCAATAGAAAGTATGTGGATATGTCATATTTTTCTACTCCCTGGATGCTGAGAGTCAGTAGTCAAAAATCTGTATCTGCTAAAAGATTCTGGGAAAACTCTGGTGACAAACACCCCTGTTCTGCCCATTATCCAGAGAAGACAGTCCAAATAAGTAGATCATTTGGTTAGCTGAGCTGCAGGCTTGTAGGTTTGAAAGACTGAAGGAGCATGACCCGAAACAACAGCGGTAGAACCTTCACCGTTCTCACAATCAATCCTCACAAGTGTCTGTGGTCAGGCAATACTCTCATGATGGTCTCTGGATTTATTTTGGGCCACCAGGTGGTTCAGCTCCATGAAGGTCAAGTGGGAAATTAGGGTGACCAACCTTTCTGGGTTGTCTGGGACTCTTCCAGTTTAGTACTGAAAGTTCTGCATCCCAGAGACCTCCTATTCCCAGGCAAAACAGGATGGCTGGCCACCATAACTGGCAGAATCCTGTCCAGATCTGAAAACGCCACTTTCACTTACCTGGAAAATATAGTACATTAGTCAATCTGGGATAACTTCTGACTTTTGTCCCCAGAGGAAGAATGACAGTCATAGTGGGACAAAAGAGGAGATTCTGGCTTGTCTGCAATTCGATTCACACTTCACACACATGATATCTGGAAGGTTCTCTGTGCCTGGAGGTTCATATATGCACACCCATGTGGCACACAGCAAAATGCCTTCCATTCTAACTTCGGACCACTTTTTCTTTCTACAAAATAGCTCTTATTAATAGCTCATTAATAGCTCATGATGTTTGACTGATTTCTAAACCTAAGGGCTCCTCTCTGTCATCATCCTGTATCATTCAACAGTCACATAGGAAATCCCAAAGAATGAATCTGTGGACAATTAATTAGAATTAATAAGTGAATTTTGCAAGGCTGCTGGATTAAAGTTCAATATAAATCAATTGTATTTATATATACTAGCAATTAACCACTAGAAAAGTAAGTTTAAAAATAGTATTTTTTATGGCATCAAACCCCATCAAATGCCCAGAAAATACCTAGAAATAAATCTAATTAAAGACATGTAAGAAGTCACTCTAACGCTAGAGATTCTTAAACTTCAATGTGCATCAGAATTACCCAGGGAGTTTATTAAAACAAAAACTGCTGGGCCACAAGCCCAGAGTTTCTGATTCAGGAGGTCTGGGGTGGGGCTGGAGAATTTGTTGTCAGGGGTTTCTGGTTCTGTGGGCCGTGGATCACACTTTGAAGACTTCTACTCAACACTGAAAACTATAAAACATGCTCTTGTCACTTTTCAAGTGTTCACTCATTGAAAGTCTTTTCATCCTTAGTTCCCAAGGCACCACATACTTCTGTTTCCAGCTCTGCTCCTTCTCCTTCGTTTTTCTGGTTTTCTCATTCTCACCCACCACTCAGACTTGCAGCTCTTGCGGGCCCTGTCCTTCCTCAGTGCCCATCTCACTTTGCGCACCCTCCATGGGCACATACCCACACCCATGTTCTCTGATGGTTTCTAAGTTTCTAGCCCAGGGCTCTCCTGAGAGCTCCAGGTCGTCATACCTCCACCTGCCCCCTGGACAGCTCCACTTGGATGTTCTGCAGCCTCCTTAGCCTGCGTGGCCCCAACCGAACTCCCTTTCTTCTCCCTAAACCTTCTCCTCCTGCTCTTGTGCATGTTTAAAAATAGATCAACTTCCCCATCCATCTGGTCACCCAAACGGGAAACTAGGGCATCATCCCTCATACCTCTTTCCCAATTCCTACTTCACTACTAAGAGATTTGCTGGACAGAGGGGAGAAGGGCCTGGCTATTCCATAGCACTTCCACTGGTCCCCATGTTCACAACTGTGTGAACAGATGCAAGAAGCCATGCAAAGATCAAGATACTGTTGGGGTTACTACTTGCGGGGGTTTGTTTTGCAGACTTTGACTTAGCAACAGATGAATAAAGTACACTGACACACAGATATTATGCTTTGCTAGCTTGGCTGAGGGTTTGTGGCTGCTTACAGACTCTTTGGAGAGTGCCGTAAACAGTTGCAACTGCCGGCCTTTACTAGCTAGAGAGACTTGCAGTTATTTAGTAAAGTTTAATTGGCAAAGGCTTGAGTGAACACTACTAGGGTGAAGATTAAAGCACAGTTCTGATGCCCAAAGCAAACACTATTAGAGGGTAATTTTTTTGGTTAACTTCCTCTTGAGAGGGCTATTTGGCTTAAAGGTTAGTTTTAAGACTACATGAGTAAACATGTTAGTTAGGTAAACTCTTTTACATGCTTTAGCTATTTGTTTTAGTTATTAACTAAATGTAAAGGGGATTTAGGCTGCCTTTAGCTGAAACTTTTACTAAAACTATAAAAACATTTTTAAGCTTTCTAAAAAAGTTTAAAACTATGTTTTGTAACTTTATTATTTTTCCCTTAATATTTCTGCTACCATCTTAAGTGAATTCCTACAAGATACAATATCAACTTTATTACAACAGAGGTGGATTGGTGAACTCACATTTTACTGAGCCCAAAGTTTGTCATATAAGTCTTTTTCTCCTGAATTTTATTTAACACCCAGCGAGGGCTGGAATACCAGAAGAATCTGGGCTCGCCCTGGGTGTGTGTGTCTGCTGGTGGATTTGGGAATCCTGTCCCTGAGCCTACTACATAGAAGCAGCTGGAAGGAGACTGCTGTGGTTCATGAGAAAAGCCAGGCAGTTCTTGGCTAGTGGTTTTTCTTTACATTAACTTCTCCATCAGATAAGGGTTTCCTCTTCTTAAGAGAAGGAGTTAAGAGAAAGATGAAAAATATTCCTCCAGTCCTGTCTCATCCTGGGAAATGGAATGGAAACCTCCTCTCCACAGAAACACAAGGAGAGGATGATAAGCATTCCACCCCCAAAAGGCCCTGTATATTCTTGAATGAGTCATTGACCCTCTTTGAGCCTCAGTTTCCCCATCTGTAAATAAAGGCCCTTAGAACAAAAGCTGTGAAGGTCCTTCCAGTCTTTCAGATTTCATTAGATCCTATGAATATGGAAAGGCTGTGCTCCTACAGGTTTTCCAGCCGAGAGCCTGCAGGTAATTTGTCATTTAATTACTCCACGAGAAGTTGGCAGCCCAACCCTCTCTGGGGGCCCAGAGGATGTTCCTGCAAAGATCAGTGTGGCTTGCATCCTGCATGGCTGAGAAATGAAGGGAGTCAGAACAGAATGCAATGCAGTGTCTGGTCTGGCCGACACGAAAAGGAAGATTCACAATTCATTTATTCTTTTATTCATCAGGTGGATATTGAGCATCTACTGGGGACCCTTCGTTAAGAGTTGGGGTGGCGGAAATCACAGAGCCTAGGCTGTTAGTCAGGTCAAAATGTAGCCAGGGAATTAAGAGATGGGCACAGCCAACTGTTCAAAAAAACCCAAAAACACAAAGAGTAATCAAGGCTCAAAGAAAAACAGAAAAGAAAAACCCTATAGGATCAGTGCTGGAAGGGCAGGGCAGCTTTTGCTAATTGGGGGTAGAGTGGGAAGGCTTCTTGGAGAAGGTGGCAATAGCTCCTGGGGGTAGAAAGCTCTGGGCCTGCAGAGACTGGCTGTGGAGGGTCTTTCCAGGGGGAGGGAATGACATGAGTTGAAACAGAAGGCTGGAAATGTAGGGATAGGAAATAACTCTGTTTCACTTGAACAGCAGTCATGGAGGGGAACAGACGTGGTGGATCCAAGACAGGGCATTGACCTCACCCTAGAGATCTCTCTCATGCCCATTCCCTGTCCAGCCCCCAGCCCCAAAGCAACCTCCAAGCTGATTTCTATCTCCATAGGTGAGTTTTCCTATTCTGGAATTTCATAGAAATGGGAATCCTACTTCTTGTTCTCATTTATATTTGGCTTCTTTCATTCGATACCTATTTTTACTAGGCATGGTGGCTCATGCCTGTAATCCCTGCACTTTGGGAGGCCTAGGTGGGCGGATCATCTGAGGTCAGGTGTTTGAGACCAGCCTGGCCAAAATGGTGAAACTTGTCTCTACTAAAACAAAACAAAACAAAACAAAACCAAACAAAACAAAACAAAATAAAAAAATTAGCTGAGCATGGTGGTGAGCACTTATAATCCCAGCTACTCAGGAGGCTGAGGCAGAAGAATTGTTTGAACCTAGGAGGTGGAGGTTGCAGTGAGCTCAGATTGCGCCGCTGCATCCCAGTCTGGCTGACAGAGTGAGACTCTGTCTCCGAAACAAACAAGTAAAACCCTATTTTTGAGATTCATCCACGTTGTATAACGTGTATCAGTAGGCTTTGTTTCTTTCCATTTTTGCTGAGTAGTATTTCACTGTATGGCTGTGCCACAGTTTACCCACTCTCCTGAGAATGGACATCTGGATTACTTCTGGTTTCTATCATGAAAAAGCTATGAACAATCTTGTCCAAGGCTTTCTGTGGACATGTGCTTTTATTTCTCTTGGATAAATACCTCTTATGGAAACACCAAGTCCATAGGGTAGATGCATGTTTAACTGTTAAAGATATTGGCGGAGTTTCCCTATGTGGCCCTTGGCCCTTTCTAGCTAGGAATTCTCTTTGCTTCAGAAATAACGAGACAGACACACATTTTAAAAAAGCAACATTTTCTGCTTCTGGGCTTCTCTTATCCCAGGCACCAGTGACTAAGCCCTGGAAAAATATCAAAACAATTCTAAAATTAGGTCTCTTTGCAACCTGCACATCCAGCTGTTATGCTTAGCACCCCACCTCCCTTCCCCGAACGAAACTCATTCCGTGAATATTCAAAATAATTGGTGTTGCATCTTTGAAGACTGCCTCTGTCCAAGCTTCTCCAAAGAGACCTGTTATGTGTGTGAGAAATGGGGTAGTTCAAGTACAGCCAGTCCGCTCTGAGCAGACACTTTCAGTTAAAGCCTGAAGACTCTGAAGCTCTGCTGAATTGGCCAGGGAGTGGAGAAAGCCTCTTCTGCCAGTCTGCAGTTTCTACAGACTTGTTTTTATACCTTGTGTTTATTGGGTTCTTACCCAGCATCTCCTAGGGGAAAACCCCTTGGAGGCCATCTCTATTTTACAAGTGAAAGTTGGGAGAGAGGAATGCTACTGGCTGTGGTTGCCCAGGGAGTGCGTGGCCAAGCTGAAGCTGTCTCTCTTTAGTTCTTTCTCTGCTGTAGATATCAACTACTCCCAATTTTAGTGGACATTCATGGTTCCTCTCCCCCTTATTAAAGCTCATCCTTAGGCCAGGCATGGTGGCTCACACCTATAATCCCAACACTTTGGGAGGCTGAGGCAGGCAGATCACCTAAGGTTGGGAGTTCGAGACCAGTCTGACCAACATGGAGAAACCCTGTCTGTACTAAAAATATAAAATTGATCAGGCGTGGTGGTGCATGCCTATAATCCCAGCTACTCCAGAGGTTGAGGCAGGAGAATCACTTGAACCCCTGGGGGGCAGAGGTTGTGGTGAGCCAAGATTGTGCCATTGTACTCCACCCTGGGCAACAAGAATAAAACTCTGTCTCAAAAAAAAAAAAAAAAACCCAAAAAACAAAACTCGTCCCTGCATATTAGTGCTTCTGTCCTCACCTAAAAGCAAGGTCAGGAGGCTGAAGGACGTCATATACCAGGTCCAGGTCTGTTCTGCCCATGCAGAGTAAATCAATCACTGTGACATGAGTTTTGCAAAAGAGAAAGGATTTATTTGCAAGGGCACCAAGTGAGGATACAGGGGATCACTTCTCACATCCGTCTCCCCACAGGTAAGTCTTGGGGATATTTATGGGCTAGAGAAGTGGGGTGGTCTAAGGTGTGGGGAAAGGTGATTAGCAGTGGGAAGAAATGAAGTAATAAGTTCATTCTGCACAAGCGTAGTCAAGGTTCATGGTATTTCATGGGACATACGTACAGAAAATCGTGGTGTTAGCATGATCTGAGGGTGGAAGGTGGAGTTTTTGGTCCTCTGATATAAAAAAGACCACCTCTTGGTCACTTGCACAGGCCCAGTTGAATGCTTGGTGATCTTGACTGGTTCAGGAGCTGGCCCTAGTTCCTGAAAAAAACTGAAGTGGGCCGGGCCCAGTGGCTCACGCCTGTAATCCCAGCATTTTGGGAGGCCGAGGCAGGCGGATCATGAGGTCGAGAGTTCAAAACAAGCCTGACCAAGACGGTGAAACCCTGTCTTTACTAACAAATACAAAAATTAGCCAGGCGTTGTGGCGGGTGCCTGTAATCCCAGCTACTTGGGAGGCTAAGGCAGAGAATTGCTTAAACCCGGGAGGTAGAGGTTGCAGTGAGCCGAGATCACACCACTGCACTCCAGCCTGGGCAACAGAACAACACTGTCTGAAAAAAGAAAAAGATAAATACATAAATAACTGAAGTGACCACTGCCATGTGGCCTACGAATGTTAGCTATAACGTAGCTAGTGAAGGTTAAGTCTCAACATTCAGCTACAAGGCCTTCAGCCACCTTCAGCTTCATGGAAAAAGAGGAAACAACAATAAAAAGCAAGCACCCCAAAACAAGCAGGCAGGTAGACCTGATGAAGCTAGCCCCTCGGTTTCAATGGCAGCACGGCAAGAGAGTCCTTCAGGGAGCTCTTATGGGTGAAGGTGCTAAGTGCACCTCTGTCGACCACCATCTCTCTCAGGTTCAGTCCTTCCATGAGCACCAACTCTCGAGACACTGAGAACCTTCTTACTCAGGGCCTGGAGGAGATTCCAGAAATCTGATCTCCTCCCAGAGCCAGAAATGGAGGCAGGTTCTGGTGCCTGGAACCCAGCCCTTTTGCTTTCTTTTGGGAACAACAAACACCTTCTGCCTGTGGCCTGGAGGACACTGGGTTCTTGAAGGGCCATCCCTAAGGCATATGCAGTGCCTGGCCCAGACTGAGAGTGGGAGAGCCCAAGCCCCTCATCCCCTGATACAGCATCTCTGTGCATGTGTGGCTGGGGCAGGCTCTGCTGAGCTTCTCCTAAGGACAGAGCCAGAGAACATCCACTTCTTCTCAGCATCCTCTTTTTTTTTTTTTTTTTGACAGAGTCTTGCTCTACTGCCCAGGCTGGAGTGCAGTAGCATGACCTCGGCTCACTGCAACCTCCACCTCCTGGGTTCAAGCGATTCTCCTGCCTCAGTCTCCTGAGTAGCTAGGATTACAGGGTGCCCGTCACCATGCCTGGCTAATTTCTGTATTTTTTTTTTTAGAGAGACCAGGTTTCACAATGTTGGTCAGGGCTGGTCTAAAACTTCTGACCTTGTGATCTGCCCACCTCGGCCTCCCAAAGTGCTGGGATTATAGGCTTGAGCCACTGCGCCTGGCCTCCAGCATCTTTTTGGACATCTCTGGGCATGAGCTCTACTTTAGCAGCCCTGTGAAGAAAGAGGGCAGGGAGGTGGCTGAGCTCCTCCCCACCTTCCTGGAGGGAGGGTTTTCATCAAAATTCTGCAGGTCCAGCCAAAGAATACTCTGCCCTGAGCTGTGCCTCTAGGAGGGCCGGTGTCTATGTGGGGACACTTCCAGGCAGAAGCTGCCCTTAAGGGTCTCACTACTCCTCCCACCCTTGTCCCTTCTTCTTCCTTTACCCATCAGGATGGTGTCAGTGGTGGTCAGGGTGGAAGGTGGAATCCCGTCTTCACCATGGCTGTTGGACCTCTGTTGACCACTATCTCCCTGTTGACCCTTGACTCCTGACTGCCAAAACTCTCTCTAGGTCGGTGACTTACCCAATAACCTTGGGTCAGTCCCAGCCCCCTCCTCATTCCTGGCTCCACATTGTTCTGTGTTACTCCAGGGGTGGTGGCAAGGCTTCCGTAAGGCCATATGCATAACTGGTGAAGCTTCTATCTCTTTGAGGGACCCTTGTTGGAAGAAAAGGTGGCCTCAGGGGCCACTGGTTGGAGCCCAGGGTGGATGTCCCCGAGGTCATAGTTTCCAGCCATTTAAACAAACCCTTTAGATTTAGAACAGTCAATTCCATGGCCACAGAGAGAGTCCTGACTCCAGCAGGGGAACACCCCTCACATCTGTCTCCCCACAGGTGAGGCTTGGAAGATAGTTATGGGCTAGAGAAGTGGAGTGGTCTAAGGCATGGGGAAAGGGGATTAGCAGTGGGGAAAAATGAAGTAATGCATTTGTTCTGCACAGAGCCCCACCCCTGGCCCCACTGCATCCCGAACCTGGCCATGGAACTAGGAACTGGGAGCCACAGGGTGGCTGTGTTATCGTGAACACCAGGGACTCACCTGTGCTCTTTCCAATCTGCCTGGCCCTGAATATCGCTGCGGACCAAGTCATATCTATGACTTCCTAGTATCTGCCTCCCAAGGTGATTTTATTTTATCCTTTAAGTTGAACCTTATCATGCATTAGAGTCAGGAAATTACATCCTTCACTGAGCAGCCTCTGTGCTGAAAGGAAGCCAGGTAATGTGATGAACGAAGGCCAAGAGCGGCATTAATGCAGTTGGTCATGAAAGTCACAGGAACGCTGGCAGCTGCCACTGAGACCAATCCCTGCGGCTGCCACAGGTACCTTGGGCCTTAAGGGGACTCTACACCGGTCAGAGAGTTGGTCCAGAGAGGGTACGCTCCTCTCACACAGGCATCTCAGGTTCCTTAGAGGGAAGGCAGAGGAGCCCCCTGCAGCAGCAAAGGTGGCTACTTGAGCTGCACACCATGAGTGCTGGACACAACCGTGACTGCAGCAGTCAGGCAGCCCTTCCTGACCTGCAGGGCACTTGCATTTGGGGCTGCATCTCAGGAGAGCCATGCGATCACTGGCTAAGGACATTGGGAAAGAAATTGCAAGTTTCAGTGGTCAGTGGTGAGACATGAATGTGCTAAGGGAGGGACTTGTATCTGATGACTTTGTGGTGAGGAGGTCTTTTCAAGATCCAGGATTTGTCAGTGTAGTGTGGAATATATGAATTATTAAATGATGAATGAGTGAGTGAATATATGAATGGAGTAGGCATTCTAGTGGCACGAAGACTATCCTGGGGGCTACAGGACAGCCCAGGCAGTGTGTTGGAGATGACTGGCCCATTCCACAGCCCCTTCTGTAATGGACAGGAGAAAATCCTGGCTTTGCACATAGGATTAAGCTGAAACCATGGGGCCACAGCCACATCAAGGCATAAGATGATTCTTTTAGATCCTGCTGAATTATTTGCAGGGTCAAAGGGCTTTCAGCGTTGCCTGTGCTCAACCTGTGCCTACATGTTGCTTCCAAAAGAGGAAAGGAGAACCAGAGAACCAAAGTCTGGGGGCTGAGTAAGATGAGATTAGAGAGATCATTTATCCAGCCCCTTCACTGTTCAAGTGGGGAACCAAGGCCAAGAACATGGCAGGAATCTTTCACCCGGCTAAGGAATGTCCAAAGAGGAAGCAGGGAAGTAATAGAGTTGGGGCTAAGGGTCAGGAAACGTGTGCCTGAGTGTGCACAAGCATGTGTGTTTCGGCATGATGTTAAGAAGGATCCAGGATTTTGAATCACAGTCAGGGTGGGTCAAAGACAGCGTAGCAAAGCAAAGATATCACAAAATCTCTATGCACTCTGCAATTTGCTTCATTTTCTGGATTCCCATTTTAGAAATTATTTCACTATAGAAATCCGGAAGATAAACCCAATAAACTCAAGTCCTCTATTGATGTTTCCCCGTCTTCAGCAGTAGCTGTGTTTCGACCACTGTGTGTTGAAACGTTTAGCTAAGGAAACAGAAAACAAGAAACCACTCCCTCAACTCCCGAGGCAATAAAATCATCATCAATTCACTGGGATGAATAAGTTTATTCTCACCAAAGAACAAGTTATTAAGGATCTGCTGTGAGTATCAGTCAAGTAAGAGCCTGACTGACAATTTCATCTCCTAGAATTTAGAGGAAAAGGTTGGAGAAACTAACACCTTTTCTCTCCCATCTTTCCTTTTCCAGCATACCCAGAGGTACAGGCATACCTTAGAGATACTGCAGGTTTGGTTCTAGACCACAGCAAGCAAGCAAATATGGCAATAAAGAGTCACATGTCTGGGTGTGGTGGCTCACACCTGTAATCCCAGCACTTTGGGAGGCCGAGGTGGGCACATCACAAGGTCAGGAGTTCAAAACCAGCCTGACCAACATGGAGTTCAAAACCCCATCTCTAAGAAAAATACAAAAATTAGCCGGGTATGGTGCCACATGCCTGTAATCCTAGCTACTGAGAAGGCTGAGGCAGGAGAATCGCTTGAACCTGGGAGGCTAAGGTTGCAGTGAGCCGAGATTGTGCCATTGCACTCCACCCTGGGTGACGGAGTGAGACTCCATCTCAAAAAACAAAAAACAAAACAAAATAAAACAAAAGAGCCAAAAACCAAAAAACAAACAAACAAAAACAAAGAGAGTCATGCAATTTGTGTTGGTTTTATACGGGATCGACAAGTATATGCTATGCTGTGCCTGGCTTTTTGTTCAACATTATTTGTGAGATTCATCCATGTTATTGGAAATTTCAGTGGCTTATATTCATTGTTTTTAAATGTTTCACTCTACAAATAGATTGAAATTGATTTACCATTCTTTCGCTTGTCACCCAGGCTGGAGTGCAGATCTTGGCTCACTGCAACCTCCGCCTCCCAGGTTCAAGCGATTCTCCTCCCTCAGCCTCCTAAGTAGCTGGGATTGCAGGTGCGTGCCACCACACCCGGCTAATTTTTGTATTTTCAGTAGAGACAGGGTTTCACCATGTTGGCCAGCATGGTCTTGATCTCCCAACCTTGTGATCCGCCTGCCTCGGCCTCCCAAAGTGCTGGGATTACAGGTGTGAGCTGCTGCGCCTGGCCACCATTCTTTTTAAAGGAAATTTGAGTTGTTTCCAGTTTTTGCGTAATATTATTGTGAACATTCTCATAGTGTATGCTACAGACATAGCTGTAAGCTGTTTCTGTTGGTCATATGCCCAGGACTAGAATTGCTGGTTATAGGGTATGCATCATCTCAATTTGGGGAAGAAACTCTTTTCCAAAGTGATTGTTCAAACTTACATTCCCTCAAGTAGTATAAGAGAGCTCTAGTTTTCACATCTTTGTCAGCACTTAAGAAGTCTTTTATTTTAGACAGAATAGTGAATCTCATTGTGGTTTTAATGTGCATTTCCCTGATTAGCAATGATTTTAAACATATTTTCATAATTTATTGGCTATTTAAATATGCTCTCATATAAAGTGCTGTTCAAATATTTCGCCTCATTTTCTATTATTTTTTCTTATTTATCTGTAGCTGTTCTAAGCATATTTTATATAGTCTTTGTTAGTTATATGTGTGGAGAATATCTTTTTGCACATTGGTTTGCTTTTTTACTCTCTTAATGGTGTCATTTGATAAATGTTCTTAATTTTAATGTAGTCCAATTTATCAATCCTTTCTTTTAAGTTTAGTGCCTTTGTGTCCTGTTTGAGAAAACTTTGTTTACCCCAAGGTTATAAAGACAGTTTACTTTATTGTTCCCTAGAAGCTTTACTGTTTTGCCTTTCATATTTAAATCTATAATCCAGCTTGAATTAATTTTGTATATGGTGTGAGGTAAGGTACAGATCAACATTAATTTTTCCCATATGGATATTCAGTTGTTTCCTATCACTAGTTAATGAGAAGACTGTCCTTTCCCCACTGTTGGGCAGTGCCATCTTTGCCATTAATCAATCATGTGTGTACACACATACACACATATATGTGAGTCATTTTGTAAGTTCTCTACATGTGCCTTGTGCAAATACAATACTATCTTAATTACTGTAGCTTTCTAAAAAAAAAAAACAAAACCTTGATATCAGATAGTAATTGTCTTGGATGTTTTCAGCCATTTTCATTTTACATAAATTTTAGAATGATAAATTCCTACATATAGCACCTTCTGGAATTTCAATTAATATTACATCAAATCTATAGATCAATTTGGGAAGAATTGATGTTTTTGTAACATGGAGTCTTCTAGTCCATAAACACAGCTCATTTATTTAGGGACTCTTTAACTCCGTGTTTTATAGTTTTCTAGGTAGAGGTCTCACAAGTATTCTATGAGGTTTATTTCTCACTAAGTATTTGATTTTTTTATGCTATTGTAAATGCTATGCTTCAAAAAAATTTTTTCTGTTTATTGTTACTATGTAGAAACATAATTTATTTTTATATATCAATCTCGTATTAAGTAACCTGAATAGATTCACAACTTACTCTAATAATTTATCTGTAGACTCTTAAATTTTCTGTATATGTAATCATGTCACTGGTGAAAAATGAAAATCATGTCATTGTTAAAAAATAACAATTTGGTACTTTTCTCTCTAATCCTACACATCAAAAAAAAAAAGTCTTTTCTTATTGCACTAACTAGGATCTCTCTAATACAATGCAGGATAGAATTTGTGATAGCAAAGTATCTCCAAACTCTAGGGAACGCTTAATATTTTGCTATTAAGTATAATAATACTCTTGTAGGTTTATCAAACTAAGGAGATTTCTGACTATTCTTAATTTTCTATAAGTTTTTCATTATAAATGCATATTACATTTTTAGGGCCAGTGGCTCACGTCTATAATCCCAGCACTTTGGTAGGCTGAGGCTAGCAGATCACTTGAGACCAGTTCGAGATCAGTCTGGCCAACATGGTGAAACCCCGTCTCTACTAAAAATGCAAAAATTAGCCAGGTGTGGTGGTGCATGCCTGTAATCGCAGCTGCTCCAGACGCTGAGGCATGAGATTCACCTGAACTCAGGAGGCAGAGATTGCAGTGAGCCGAGATCGTGCCACTGCACACCAGCCTGGGTGACAGAGCAAGACTCTGTCTAGAAATAAATAAATAAAAATAAATAAATAGAATTTTTATATGCATTTTTGCATTTATTGAGATAGTTACATAACTTTTCTCCTGTGTTTTATTTTTTTTTATTTATTTTATTTATTTATTTTTATTTTTTGAAAGAAAGGAAAAGAGAGGAAAGAAAGTGAGAGTGAAAGAAAGAAAAAAAAGAATGTACGAGAGAAAGAAAGAGGAAGAGAAAGAGGGAGAGAGAACGGGATTCTTGTTCTATTGCCCAGGCTAGAATACAGTCTAAAAATGGGTATTAAAGATCTCTTTTATGCCAATAATTGTGCTTAACAATGGAGACAGGAAGGAATAAGAGATG
>CAUYLG010020633.1:0-20827 GCA_963573385.1 Cacajao melanocephalus
TGCCTCAGCCTCTAGAGTAGTTGGGACTACAGGCACCTGACATCATGCCTGGCTAATTTTTGTATTTTTAGTAGAAATGGGGTTGGCCAGGCTGGTCTCGAACTCCTGACCTCAGGTGATCCACCCACCTTGGTCTCCCAAAGTGCTGGGATGACAGACATGAGCCACCGCACATGGCCAAACTGCACATGTTTTGAGTACATTTCACCAAGGAGCTCCAGGATGCTTACATGGCCAGGCTGGCTCTGAAGTAGGGAGGGAAGGGCAGTGGCTTATGGCATTTCACGGGTGAAAGCATCCCCACACCATAGGCTCAGAAGGTCCATGGCATGTGGTTTTCATTCCAAGTGAAAGAGATCACACATGTGTTGTGCCTGGCTTTTCACATGATTAGGTTTATGGCATTCACTGGGGCTTTTTCATTTAAGAGGCAGCATTCAAAAGATGCCATAATAAAAGATGCTATAAACACAAGAAAATGAAGTCATCTATCTTTCTAGTATTTGTTGATGTGGAGATGGCGTAGTCCGGGAGGAATGCCTGGAGAGTATTAAATCAAATAAACAGCAATGATCGTTTTACATATTTTCTGTTAAAAGCCTATGATGTCACAAAAATCCTGAGTGCTATCTGCTGAAAAAAAAAGAAAGAAATGCATTATGAGTAAAGAAAGCTAGTTAGAAAATTTAAAACAGTATAAAATATTATATTAGGTTCCCAGATAAAGTTGGTGGCATGGACACACACAGTTGCTTTCTGTCCTACTGGAAGCATATCAATACAGTGTTGGAGGGATTGATTTTTAAAGGCATAAATGCACAAAGTCAGAAAAAAAAAGAGAAAGAACCATATTGTTTATAAAAAGTAGAATCTGGAAACACATCAATGAAGCATGAATTCAAGTTTAGCAGAGGGGAACTATGCAGAAGACATGGCTGCTGCCCTGCCCTGTGATTCTTGGAAAGGCCTGCTTGCAAGAGTAGCTCTTGGCTGGCATCTGGGAATGTGGATTTCAGGAAGGTTTCTACCATTCCCAGACAACAAGAGTGGCTTTCTGTGCTTAAACTGTCTGTTCGTATACTGAAACCTTCCTTAGGGAATCTGGACTTTTGGTACCTGCAATGCAAAGATGCTTATGCAACGAGACCCCAGTGAAAACCCTGAGCACCAAGTCTCCACTGAGCTTCCCAGTAGAGCACATTCCCTGTACGTCATCACAACTAGCTGCTGGGGAAACCTGAGCACATCCTTTGTGACTCCGCTGCGAGAGGACTCTTGGTTGTGCCTGGCTTTGCCTGGACTTCTATCCCACGTGCGTTTTCCCTTTGCTCATTTTGCTTTGTATTCTTTTACTGTAATAAATTATAGCTGAGAACACTGCTGTATACAGAGTCCTATGGATCCTGCTATCTAATCATAGAAACTGGAGTGATCTTGGGGACCCCCAGCACATACATGAAAATAATCATCTCAGTGTACCCCAGAGACCCCTCAGAGAGCTCAGGAATCAGCAGCCCCATTTTCTCAGTTAGTGGTAAAATAACATCGGATGACTTCTGTTTAAGAAGTTGTCAGACCTCCATAACTCTCTCCCCTCCACCAAGGAGATTAGACCTGCTCTGTCTAGGAGATGGCAGGAAGCTTATTTTCTGAAGAGGGAAACAGAGGATCTCTGGACCTCTGAGCACTGGGCTCGTTTAACTGAGTGCTTCAGAACTGAGAAAGGCAGAGTAAGATAATGGCTGCCTACTGGACACTGAGAGTTCAACCCTTTTCCTCCACTTGGCTCTCAGATCCCCCATGGCTCAGCCTCCAGCATCCAGGCAAGGCACTGGAGCATTCTTCTCAGGGGTCTCTGAGGAGTCCAGCAGGAAAGGTAGAAGATTCTGACAACATACTTCATCTGAAGATCCCAACCAGATCTGACCAGATCTACAGACTTTTCTTTGCTCAGACCTTCCAGTTAAACTTTTTAGCCCTCCACTCTAAATCAGAGCAGAAAACAAAGAATGTTCAGACCACAGAAGAAACAATCTAACAAGAAAGATAGAGATCCAAACGAGCAAAGGGAATTCAGCAATTTAGAAGATACAGAAGCTGTAGAGAGAGGCTACAACCTTAAAATAATTCACTAATGTACTCAGTGTACTCAAATCCTCAATGTACTCAAATTGGAGAAAGTAGTGTGACCAAAAAAAATAGGAATAGCATACAGTATCAGGGAATAATCAAGAACCAAAATAAAAATAAAAATAAAAATAAGAAAGGCCTTTTGAAACTTTAAAATATAATAGATAAGATGAAAATTTCAATCATCATTTTGTAAGATAAGATTGAGGAAATCCAGAAACTAGAGCAAAAGATGAAGACATGGAAACTATGAGATAAAAGATGAGAAATATAAAAATGGATAAATGAGTTTATATCCAAAAGATAAGAGATGCAGCAAGAAAAGGGAGGGGAGAATGAGATAAAGTAATCAAGAATAGTTCTAAAACCAAAGGAATTCGTAGATTCAAATGGTTTACCAAAAGGACCCAAACTTAGCTCTGTGGAGATAAGTACCAAAATATGCAACTGAAAGAGGTGGAAAAATGATAGAGCAATTTTCTTATTTTACAATAAAGCTTAAAAAGTGATTTAATTCTTATTTTATTAATATAATATTAAAAATCTTTAAACCTGTGGCCACCACCAGGTGTATTATGTGTGTGGGTCTTCCCTCCAGTGAAACCTGTTGCTGTAAAATGGAGAAATGATGTCACATTGCATCCAGTGTCAGTCCCTGTATCCCTCCTATTGATTGTGCTCTGTGTCTGCAGTAATCGTATGTGGAATGCTTGTCGAATAAATCAGTAAGTGCTCTAGGCAGATTTTCATCATCTCCACCTGCCAGACCTCCAAAACCACTGCATGCTCAGCTACCCAGGATCCTCCTACCTATGCTTACAAGGGAGGTACCTGGGAAGGAGGGAACAGAACTTACATTTTAGTGTGCTCTCGGGAGAAGCTGAGAAGGCCTTGAAGGTGTTAGCTGGGAGATGATGGGAAAGCTTCTAATACATAAAAAAGTCTCTTGCATCATATTATCTTGTGGCTCCCCTACCACTCTAACGCTTGGCATCTGTGATCCCAGGTCTTCAAACATCCATTAATCTCAAACTGAATATTATGAGCTCTACAACTCAATCTTTTAAAGAAAATGGCTAAACTTAACATCAGAATAATCAGTACTTTCACCTACTCATTTAGTGATAGGGAGATGATTTTTATGGGATCACTGAATTTTTTTTTTCCACAAGCAATTAAGTTTGTTGTCTCATTCCCATTGTTTGCAGCAGAGAGACTGTGCGACTTCCTTTGGGAGATTATTTGAACACTGAGCATTCTGTTGAATGCCTAATTTAACATAAATGTGTTTTTAGTTTTGTTAGCTGTGAGTGTCGGAGCTGATGTTTTAGAGACCCTTATCTTTCCCTAAAGGAAAGGAGCCCTTTGTGCGCTTGCTATGTTTACCCCTATGGTAACACTCGCCTGCGTGTTCTCCCCAGGAGTACCAGCCTTGCAACACCAGCCCGTGTCCTGAGCTGAAGAAGACCACGCCCTGGACTCCCTGGACACCTGTCAACATCTCGGACAATGGCGGCCACTACGAGCAGCGATTCCGATACACGTGCAAGGCCCGCCTGCCCGATCCGAATTTGCTGGAAGTGGGAAGACAGAGAATCGAAATGCGGTACTGTTCTAGCGATGGCACCAGTGGCTGCTCCACAGATGGTGAGCAGTGATTTTACGGGGACTGACCCACTTCCATGGAAGGGCCTTTGATCTTATCTCTACCAGCAAGGGGGCATTTTTCTTTTTGGTTATTTATGGCTTAGCAGTCTTGAAAACAGTGTTCCCCATAGAGTACAACTGACTGTATGACAAATTGAAAGAAAAGACCCTTACTGTAAAAAGTTATTGAGGTGGTACTATGAAATCAAGTCCACAGATAACATTATTATAGACCCAGACTCATCTGTGTGAGATTTATTTAGTATCAGAAAATGTACTCGGGATGTATCAGTGATCTTTCATACATCTTCTGGCACTAGAATGTAAGCTGAAGAAAGGTTTTTTTCTTTATTTAATCCCTAAACTTCACAAAGGCAATGAAAGTACATTTCTCTTTGTACCTATAAAAAGATTTTCTGTTTTTAAAAAGCACAGTGTGTGAGGATACTAGAATAGTTTTTGAAATCACTTTACTCCTCACAATTGAGTAAATCCCTTGAATGCCACAGTAGTAGCACGGAGAAAGCCCTGAGGCAGGATCCAGATCTGGCCTCTGCCTGGGCCTGACACCAAGTGGTCCTCTTACCTGGGGTAAGTCGCCTTCTCTCCCTAGAGCTCAGCTGTCTCAACTGCAGAAAAAGGAGTTGAGCCTGTTGGTCCCTAAGAGCTTTGATTCTTTACTTTGTTCTTCATCTCTGTTTTTTAGTCTGCTTTAATTGAGCAAAGTCTCTTTCAAAGGAACAGATACTAACAGAAAAGGAAATAGATACTCATAGATGGGTCTTTGGTTCACAGTTTGATGAGAACAGTGATTGTTGTATCTTGCAGCCATTCTTAGAAATGCTGTAGCATCTTTGCACTGGTGATTCTACCTTATTCTCCCATCATGAAAGGACAGGCACCATTTATAGAGAAGGGGTCTTATCCCAGAGTGGGTAGCCTGGACAAGTGCCACTGAGCTGGCATGCTGCCATATTGGACAGAATTTATTGTGGGATAAATTCATGGAGTTTGGTAGATCTCCTTGGTGTTGCCATGAGAAAGGCTGTAAGACAGCGTGGCTCTGGGTGACCGCCACCAGCTGCTCTCCTGTCACAGATCACCATGACTTCTCCTGGGAGCCGGTGAACAGCCTGGATGCCTGGAGGCCCAGCAGGTGGAGCAGGAGCTTGCTTTATAAGCCTCCTTCCTCATCATATTGTTCTTACTAACATTAACTCTCTTGTCTCCTCACACCACTGCTCACTGTCATTCAGCGATGACACAAGCTCATTGTTTCCTGAAGCAAATAAAAAGAGTCTGCCTTCATATCGTGTTTTATGTGAATAAACGTACAATTTAAACAAATACTACCCACCTAGAAAAACGAGTAACAAAATAATACTCTTTTTAATTTTGTAAACTCTTATATTTGAAAGAGAAGGTATATGATGAAATACCAAGAGAAAGATAACTGAGGACTTAAAGATGCACATTTTATGAAGGATGATCTCGTGACCTCCACCTAGCACAGTGAGATAAAGTACAAAATTTAAATACAAGTTTCAGATGTCTTTCAGAAGTTTATTCTAGTACAGGTATATCCCATGTATCCTTTTCAGGATAAGTATATGCCACATAACTTTTTAAATGACTAAGACTCATGCAATTTTTTGGTTTTTGTTTGTTTGTTGAGACAGGATCTCACTCTGTTGCCCAGGTTGAAGTACAATGGTGCAGTCATGGCTCAACCTCCTGGGTTCAATCAATGCTCCTACCTCAGCCTCCTGAGTACCTGGAACTACACATGTGCATCACCACATCAAGCTAATTTTTGTATTTTTTGTAGAGATGGAGTTTCTCCATGTTGCCCAGGATAGTCTTGAACTCTTAGCGCTCAAGTGATCTGCTGCCTCGGCCTCCCAAAGTGTTGGGATTACAGACGTTAGTGTACCTGGCTCAGTTATTCAAGTATGGATGTGTCCCACATAATATTTGGAACATACTTATCATAAAATGCTATTCTTTTCCTGAAAGTGGTATTTAACTCAGTTTCCTGTATTTTGTTTGCTCAATCTGGCAATACTATCTCTATTCACTTACTCTCTCATTTAAAAACAGGCTGTGAACTGTGTTTCTTATGATATCAAAGAAACAAATAGGAAATGAATGATGGTGCTTCTCTGTACATCAACTTCAGTCTCCTTTCTGAACTTACACATTTTATTCCTGCCATTTTCAGATACAT
Source organism: Cacajao melanocephalus (assembly GCA_963573385.1). Taxonomy (NCBI): domain Eukaryota; kingdom Metazoa; phylum Chordata; class Mammalia; order Primates; family Pitheciidae; genus Cacajao; species Cacajao melanocephalus. Next base: position 6,005 of record CAUYLG010020633.1, read on the forward strand.
ATAAAACCAGAGCTAATATTAGTTTTAAATGTTTATAATATAAACCAATGAAAATGTGAATACACATTTGTAAAACAGAGTCTATATTTCCTTCAAAAGTAGATTAAGGACATGTCTTTTTTTTCCACTTAAACAACAGTTTTATTTTAATTTGAGGTTTGGAATTTAACATATGAAATTCAGAATTTAAAAGTACTTTTAATAAATGTTAAACATTTGAAGTTTGAGAAATTAACCTGATTTTTTACCATTCCCCTTCAAAAAAGCTTAATGTTGGATTGCTTAAATATATGAATGGCAAGATTTATGTAAAATATACAATTAACATTAATATTTTATTTTGTATGTGACTTCAATATATTTTTTAAATTATACTTTAAGTTCTGGGATACATGTGCAGAACGTGCAGGTTTGTTACATAGGTATCCACATGCCATGGTGGTTTGCTGCACCCATCACCCCATCATCTACATTAAGTATTTCTCCTAATGCTATCCCTCCCCTAGCCCACCACTCCCCGACAGGCCTGGTGTGTGATGTTCCCCTCCCTGTGTCCATGTGTTCTCATTGTTCCACACCCACTTATGAGTGAGAACATGCAGTGTTTGGTTTTCTGTTCTTGTGTCAGTTTGCTGAGAATGATGGTTTCCAGCTTCATCCATGTTCCTACAAAGGATGTGAACTCATCCTTCTTTATGGCTGCATAGTATTTTATGGTGTATATGTACCACATTTTCTTTATTCAGTCTATCATTGATGGGCATTTGGGTTGGTTTCAAGTCTTTGCTATTGTAAATAGTGCTGCGATAAACATATGCATGCATGGAGCTTTATCCTCCTGTCTTTTAATGGCTTTGAGTTCTAATGACCATCTCACATTTTGGTATTGAAATCTTGAAAACACAAAATGGGTCTCATTTTCCTCTCACCACATAAAATGAGGCTTCATTTTGTGCATCGTTGTTCTTTATTGATTCACCACAGAATACTGATTTATCACCAAAAGACACTTCTAATTCAGTTTCTCTGAAGAGTATCCTGCCATCCTTTCAAACCAGATTTTCTAAGTAAACAACACAGTCGCTTAACAACACCAAGAGTTGCTGGCACGTTTGTCTTTTGATCACACTTCTCCAAAACTTTACTGTGTACTTTTAGAGTTATTTGTTAAAGCTTGTGTCACATTGCCTACATTTGAGAAAATTATTGAATACTTTTTAGTATTGTAGACATTTTCATCAAAACAAACATAATTTTGACTATGGCTAATTACATGACTTAACAAGCTAAAGTGCCCAGAGTACACATCACTCACAGTATGTCTTCAGAGCCTGTGGCTGTGATTCCTGCTACAGCAGCTCCCTACTCACCCCAGCACCCTGACTGCTGCTGCTGCTGCCCCTCTTGGCTCCTAGAGAAACACATTTTGTTAGGTAGTAAGCTCTGAACTTCATAGAAGCATCTGGCAAAGTCGTTCAGCACTACGTTCAATTCTAGGGCACGAGTTCCACGGAGGTGATAGGAGTTTCTGTGGCCTGTGATCCAGGAGCAGTTGGCTTGGCACTTTTTACCAGCATTAATTCACCTTTGAAAGGTTAACAGATGAAAGAACAGGTTTAGGAAATGTCTGAATTATGCTCCCCTTCCTGCAGATGGATGTCCTCCAGGGCAGACTCTCCTCATGGTGTCTCAGGGCAGTTGGTTGTAGAATTCCCAAGGGAAGTGAGAAAGTTGTATTTTCTTTGTAAGAAGGTTCGTCAAAAAGTAAACGAACTACCTATATAGGACCTATTATTTTCTGTGTAAAGACGTTACTGCATTCTCAAATGGAGTTAATTTCAGCTCTGTTTCCTAGTAACTGCAGGAAAGAAGTTTGAGGTATAAGAGGTGATCACTCTGCTGATTTCTGGCTGCTAAAGTATAAAAATAGCTCAGCTGAATTTGAGGGTAGTTCTAGAAGTAAGGCGGACAGCTGATGCAGAATGAAGGTTAGCATGGACTGTGGTTCCTCTGAAACTTGAAACACATCACACTTTACCTGTTTCCTTGGCAGGGCTTTCTGGGGATTTCCTGCGCGCTGGGAGATACTCTGCCCACACGGTCAATGGGGCTTGGTCAGCCTGGACATCGTGGTCACAGTGCAGCCGTGACTGCAGCAGGGGCATTCGGAACCGGAAGCGTGTTTGCAACAACCCAGAACCCAAGTATGGGGGGATGCCTTGCCTCGGCCCATCCCTGGAATACCAGGAATGCAACATCTTGCCCTGCCCAGGTAAGTGGATTGTATAATCAACAAAAGATCTAAAAACACAAGGGCCTTGGAGAGCCTTCTAATTTACCAGGCCTCACACAGCTCCCTGTCTTCATGTTTGAGATCGCTGTTCTTAATAAATTTCTTGGCTATGCGTAGTTGCTCATGCTGGTAATCTCGGTACTTTGTGAGGCCAAAGAGGGAGGATCGCTTGAGCCTCCAAGCTCAAGCCTGGGCAATATAGACAGACCTCATCCCTACCAAAAATAAGTATGGTGGTGCACACCTGTAGTCCCAGTTATTCTGGAGGCTGAAGTGGGAGATTGCTGGAGTCCAGGAGATCAAGACTGCAGTGAGTCATGATCAGGCCACTATACTTCACCCTGGGTAACAGAGTGAGACCTCGTCTCAAAAATAAACAAATAAATAAATGTCTTGTGTGATGTCATCACCTGTTAGATTAGCCCAGAGTGGAAAAAGGAAAGAAAATAATGAGAATAACAGAAGGGTTCTCAATTCCTAACCCCTTCTTTCCAGCATACCTGTAACCAAATCCTAAATCTTTCCAAGCAATATTAAGATCTTCTCTCAGCCTTCTTTTCAGGCAAGCATGTGGCTTTAGTTGTCTGTGTGAAATGATCTGACAGGCAGGGCCACGGTGGGACCTCCCTGGGCCCTGGGCACATTTGTCTACAGGGGCTCCTCTCTCCCTAATGCGCTGGGGAAAGAGAAATACCATCTAGGCTAGATTGTGTTGATGTGTGTGTGTGTGTGTGTTTCCTTACTGTAAAAGAAATTAACATTCCTATGAGCTACTCCAAGGGTATGGACTCTGGGTGTTGTGCCTGATGGAAAACCCGGCCTTTCTCACGTGGTCTGGAAATATATGGGGTCTTTGAAGTGACCATCAGCTCCTTCTGGAGGCTAACCCCTTCCCAGCCAATGATGGGACTCCCAGCCCTCCCCTACATGGCCTGCATGTACCATCAGGTCTTCATCCAGGGTCATGGGTATCAAAGGTGCTCCCCCTGGACCCTGGGTCTGCCAAGCCAGTTCTTGGTCTCCGTGTCTTCTGTCACGAAGAGTCTACCTCATTAAGTCCTCTAAAGATGCAAACTCTTCTCTCCTGTCGGCCTGGCAGAGCTGTTTGTCTGGGTCTTCTTCCTAGACCTGGCTTTTCATTCCACTGAATTCCCAAGCAAGCAAAGAGTCATGAAAATGAGCCTAAAGAGTCCCGGCCCAGGGCTTTTGCTCTGACAGTGCCCAAAATGCTCCTCCATCTTTCCCTTTAATATTTAAGCCCCTGTATCTGCCTTCTTCCTGCCATGGCTCAGGGTCCCTAGCACCTAAAACACTTCCACCAGAGCTTCCCACTTCCTGCTCTCCTGTACAGAATCCTCCTTGGAATGTCTTTAGCCCACACATCATGGCCATCCGGAGGGCTGATCTGTGACTGGGGAGGCTGCCTTGACTTTTGCCTGAAGCCCCATGAGGACAGGGATTCCTGGCATGGTCTTACTCATGGCAGCAACCTCAGCTCCCTGCAGGGACCTGGCACATACTGGAAACACCCCTCAGGGATTGTTTGTTAATAATGAGAAGACAAAGAGTTGGTTAACTGATCTTTCTTCATTCATTCATGTCATTTCTCAGGAAACATTTTTGAATAACCCACTGTGAACTATTTACAGGGTATACACAGATGCAGTGCTATGATCCAGATCCAAAAGGAACTTAGATTTTAGGGAATATGAATCCTGGGAACAGTGTCAACCCAGTATGGTCACTGGCTACTAAGTTTATGACAACCAGATGCAGTGGGCTGGCTCCTTGGTGGTTTTCACCGAGGAGAAATTATGGCAGCCACAGTAGGTAGGCTACCCTTAAGCTGAGTCTTAAAGGACAGAAAGGAGTTGTTGAAATTGACAAGCAAAGATGGGAAACTGGGAGGAAGGCTCATTCCAAAGTTGGGTACAACATTTTTAAAGACATAGAATATTAACATCTTTCTAGTAGATACAACTTTCTGAGTTCTTACGGCAAGAAACTGGCTTGTAGCAGATACTCAATGAGCATTCATTGGATGGGTGCTTGGATGGGTGGATAATGGATGGATGAATGGATAGATGAATAAACATATATAAAACTGAAAATGTAGTTTCTAGATTTGTAGCTGAGGCTCCCAATAATGTGTCTGCTCTTTCAGCTGTGTGGCTCCTCCTCTGCCCACCCAGCTTTCCCAGCCAAGCCGATGCCGAGAGTCTGGGAAAGGTCACTGAGCTGTTCTTTCCCACAGCCCCAGTAGAAGGGAGTCCTCCTCTGGGGGCTGAGAGGAATCCTGTGGGCAGCCTCACTAGATTCGGGTCTATGCTGTAAACTGGAACAAGGGCAGACGTCATGGGAATATCAAGGTTTCTCCACCCACCCTTTCCTCCCTGGACTCCACACTCCATCCTTGTTGCCATGGGTAGGACATGCAGATTCCTCCCGACGCTTGGATGCTGTCCTGGTGCACAACTACAAAGGGTCACCACTTATCTCAGAGACACTCTATTAACATGATCTGCTGGTTATTCTCATTTTAGTTGATGTGGTGGTCAAGCCAATACTGTGTATACATAACCTTAATATGTTGAAATAACTCTGTCCTCGTTTTGTTTTTAAAAGCCAAGATACTACAGAGTGTTGTGGAGTTATTCAGAGTGGCCCATGTCAGCTTGCACTAGGCAGTGGGTGAGTCAGGGCTGAGTGCTGCTTCCCTTGCCGGGGAAATTCCTAAGCATATGACAGGGCATAACCCAGCAGCAAGGGTTGGAAGTGCTAGAGGTGTGAATGCTGAGCTGCACAGTCACCACGAAGCCAGTTAGAGGGCAATTCCCACCTCATTTAGAACACTCTCCCCTGTCAATTTACTTTTCTTTAATCCAGTTGGGATCAGAGTGGACAATTGCAAATGGGCTGGGATGACAGAAGTGCACCACCACATCTAGCTAATTTTTATATTTTTAGTAGAGATGGGGTTTCACCGTGTTGGTCAGGCTGGTCTCCGACTCCTCAGGTGATCCACCTGCCTCGGCCTCCCAAAACGCTGGGATTACAGGCATGAGCCACCATGCCTGGCCTCTGTTTTTAATTTTTTGGCAACCCTCCACATTGTTTTCCAAGGCAGCTGCACCATTGTCCATTCCCACTGACAGTGTACAAAGGCTGCAGTTTCTCCACGTCCTTGCCCACACTCATCTTTGGTTTTTTGGATAATAGCCATTCTGGCAGGTGAGAGGTGATCTGTCGTTGTGGTTTTGATCTGCATTTCCCTGTCGATTCATGATGCTGAGCATCTTTTAAAAATTTTTTTTATTTTATTTGTTTTTTTATTATACTTTAAGTTCTGGGGTACTTGTGCAGATTGTGCAGGTTTGTTACATCGGTATACACGTGCCATGGTGGTGGTTTGCTGCATCCATTGCCCTGTCACCTACATTAGGTATTTCTCCTAATGCTATCCCTCCCCAATCCCCCATCTTTTCATATACTTGTCGGCCATTTATCTACGGGTTTATGATACCATTCAGAGGCCAGCGATCTTCAGAACACATGGTTGGTTGTACATCAGGCCTTGACACAATCTAGGGCATGCATTAGACCCTTCTGAGCGCTGGGCTGCCTTGTGCACATTTAGATAGCCAAGATCTAAGATATTGCTATTACTATAAGTCACAATGACTTATTTTGCCTTGGTATATGGGGCATGCAAGGCTACCCACTGGAGACCAAGTTCCAATTTAGGTTACACACAGGAAAAACTGACAGCTAGTGCTTCTTTCAGTGTGACTAGATATGGGAGAGTTTTTGAAAATGTCAAAGTTCTAGGAAAACACATGCCTGTCTTTTTTATTGCTGATGTTACAACCAGTATCAAACACTTGATCGATTCCTCTAGCTGTCTGATACACTGCATAACTTTTAGGGAAAGTACTGTTGGATTTTCAAAATTTCAAGAATACTTTTGAAATTCAAAAGTTTGTATAAACTATTGCATCACAGAATCTCCAGTTAGATTGCAACCTTCTTTCTAAATTGGGTTCACATATTTTTGTTTCCTTTTTACTTTTTGCAAATTAGAATATTGTCATAAAGATGATGGTTTTGCTGTGGTTTCTAAAAAAGTGCTTTCTTTTTACCTTTGCCAATATCTAAAAAGAAATATTACACCGTAATGATGTGTTCCATCGTGGCAGGCATATTAAAATACAATCTAAGTTATTCTAGCTAAAACAATCTTATGCCCTGAATGATTTTGGCTTTCTCTGTCATGGTTGCTCCTGTTTCTTTGTGCAGGCTACAAAGAAAGTTAAAATAGGATTCTCTCTACATATAGCAGTAATGAGTCTCTCCTCAGCTTTTTAATTGAGTTAGCTGTGGTTATCATTGGTCCTTAACCCTTGATGAGGCTCTAATACCTTATTTGACAATGTCCTGGAGCTTTGCCCTGGGACTCAGCAATAACAGGGCAGATCTGGCTAGTGAGAGAGGTACAGTCAGGAGTTAGCTAAACAGCAAATCATATTTAACCTTGTCACAAACCTAAGCCAACATGAGGTCTTAGTTTTAGCAAGGTCAGCTAATAAAGGACTAAACCCTAAAGTCTCCCAGATTCAGGGGGGCCACCAGACCCCAGCATTCAGCAGGCCAGTCTACAGGTACCAAGAGCCCAGCCTAAAGAATTCAGGGGCTAACTTGAACAGGCAGGGACGTGTGCTGGGTTATGAGCTGTCATGGAAATGGTCATTCAAGGAGCCAGTTCAGCCTCACGTTCGTATTGTAAAACTGTACCCTTAATATCTAACCCGACTTATGGCTGCAGATTTTCAGATTCCTCTCTGTGGTCATTTAAACACCACAAGTCTGTGTGGCTGTACTTCGTTTGGTCATTTTATGCCTGAATTTATGGAGCATTCTTCAGTTAACTTCTTCATGGGACCTGTTAGCTTTTCTCTATTCCACTGTCAGAGAGTAAACCATAATCCAATTAGCAAAGGAGCTTGTGACTTGAACTACGTATCCTTGGCTTTAAGTCTCCTCTGGCTAGTTAGATGGTGCAGATGGCAAAGGTGAGAGCTGGCTGGGGCTTTACATCGATAACCGTACAGGGTGGTTCATGGTTGTTCTCAGACACTGGAACAAGTAAGACACCTCACGCCCTCCGCTGTCATGCTTGTACTTAGATAGTATAGATTTAGAAATATTTTCTGAAAGAATGAATAAAGGAAACTGAAAAAGTGTAGGGAGGAATCTGTAAAATTGGGTCTGTCACCAAGAGGAAGACTCCAGATGCAGCACCACGAGTGGCCAGAAGCCTGGTTGCGATGTGCACCGATGCTCTGCAGCCCTCCTGGAGTGCAGATTCCATTTAGCTTCCATTACTAAATGGCGTCCATTTAGCAATTCCTTTAGCTTGGTTGGGATTGGATTACAGAAGTGCTATGGCTTTGTGTTCCTTCACAGTGGATGGCGTGTGGTCTTGCTGGTCCCCCTGGACAAAATGCTCAGCAACATGCGGCGGTGGGCACTATATGAGGACCCGCTCATGCTCCAATCCAGCCCCGGCCTATGGAGGGGACATCTGCCTGGGGCTGCACACGGAAGAGGCGCTCTGCAACACGCAGCCCTGCCCAGGTAAGCAGCACCTTGCCTGCTCCACAGCTTCAGGACAAAATTGGCCTCTTTCCTTAATGGATAAATGGTGTCGTTGATGATACTGCATCACAGTAAGTACTGAAAGGGGTGGACAAGTCAACAGCATGCTATTACCCTTGAAGCGACTTTAAAACACAGCATCTATAATAAAATAGTTCTTACCGTGCTGTAGATTCAGAATTCGTGTTCAAAGCCTTTAGCCCATCAATGGGAGAGTGCTAAAGGCTTCAAACACTAGTTCTGAATCTGTGGCATGGTACAACACCCAATGTCCCTAATTACGAAACATCCCAATTTGTTCTTGACTTTGCTAATTAATGCTAGTGACCCACAGGCAGCACCTTGCTGTGTTGAGGGAGAAAGTTCAAGGAAAGATGGGAAAGAGCGAGCATTTGTAGTGCCCTCCTGGGTATGGAGGTCTGAGTGGGGAAATAGCCTACACACTTTTTGTCTCAAAGCCAGCCTGGGTTCAGCCTCGTGTCTTCCAAAGATTTCCAGACCTGTGTTCCAGGAATGACTCCTAAAATGTAACAAGGGGACACTAAGCACTCCTGGAGGATGCTTCATCCATGGTCAATGGGCTGTAATTCAGATAGTCCTATTAGAGGAAAGAAAAAGCATGACATCCAATCAGTAAGCAGAGGAGCACAGCAAACAACAGAAACCGGTGATGGCAAAGCATTCTTAAAGCCGATTGCCTAGTAACAGAGTCTGAGGTTTTGTTTTTAAAATCAGGGTGGGGAGCAGGGAATACTGCTATGAGGTGCGCCTCACAGGAGCCATCTTTGGGCCTGTGGGTGTGGGAGCGCCTCACTCCAAGCTCCCTGTGTCTGAGGCAGGCACTCGGGCACTCCACTGCCACCACCATCCCAAAAGTAGCTTGGTTTACTGACATGCAGGAACCACTTGGAATGAAAATGAGCTACTCTTTTCAGGGTCTAACTTTGACATTGAAACACACACTTTTTTAGCTTCCTCCTGCGCATCTTTCTAGAAGGTTCTATGTATATTGAAAAGGGCCTTGAAGCCAGATTCTCACTGTCATTCTAAAAACTGACACTTTATGCATTTCTAAGGAAACATTGTACCCTTTATCTGTAGCAAGGCACAAGTTTGATTTTTAAATTTTCCCTGCTGCTGTAAAGTTAGTTCTTCTATTTAAAAAGGGGGAACAAACAAACTGCATAGAAAAATACCTTTTTATCCTGATTAAAAGTTCATAAACAATAACGAGAGTTTACTTTTTTAACCCTCTTACTTTTATAGGAGTGTTATTCTTTTCTTTTCACAAATCTGTATGCCTGGGTGAATTTCACAAATCCTAGTAAATCTTCCACTTCAGGGTGAAGTATTCTGTATCCTTTCAATGCCCATCTTTTGGCCTTGACCTCAGACTTGTGCACTGACCTTATCTCTTCAGAGACAGCAAACATGGGATAAAATGAATTCTACCTCAAGGGCAGGCTGACTTTGGCAGTTGACTCTGCGGAATTGTTTATATAACAGAGGAGTAAGTAATTGTATAGCTTCAGACTCCCTTTCAGCAACCTGGGACTCTCATGAGCACACAGTTATTTCTCTGTCCTGAGCACAGAGGAAGGTGGACAATTTTTAGGAATGTTTCAGGAAAGCATTTGACGCTCTTTGAGGGGAGCATTACCCGTAGTGAAATGGCGCCTGCACTGATGACTTATGTGCCTCTGCTGCTGATGCTCTCCACATGGCTGGGTCTCATGGATACACTTATTGAATGTCTACATACAATTACTTTATAACGTTAAAATAATGTGGGTCTTAGGAAGTTTGTTTTAAGCACATGATATTTGATCACATATATACCAGCTCAGGCACTTTTATTCATCCTCGTGTGTATTTTATGTACTGGACCGATTACATGATACAGCCACAGCTTACTGATGCACAGAACCATTAAAAACATGCTGTGGAATCCAGAAATTACATATGTAACTTGCCAGTGAGTCCAGGATGATCGAGCTGACAGGTCTCCCCTCTTCTGGTCTCTGCAGAGAGCTGGTCAGAGTGGTCGGACTGGTCTGAGTGCGAAGCCTCCGGCGTCCAAGTCCGCTCCCGCCAGTGCATCCTCCTCTTCCCCGTGGGCAGCCAGTGCTCTGGGAACACCACAGAGAGCCGGCCATGTGTGTTTGACTCTAACTTCATCCCAGGTAAGAGCAGAGGCATTTCTCAACAAGAACAAAATGATTTCTAACATGGAGAGAGAAAATGATTCATACATTATTTGGCTTATTTGGCAAAATAGAGATGATTCTATCAAGCCTCATGATTTCAAGGTGTTTAAAATGTAGGTCTATAGAGAACTGCAGATTTAAACTTGAATTCAGTTCATGAGTATAAGGTTTCTTAGGCACAGTGTCTTTTGCAGTTTATTGACTATAATACAGTCAAAAGACTTTGCTCAAAAAATGAAAATATTATTTGGTTATTATTAAATATTATTTGGTTATTTGGTTATTTTAATTTTAGGTTAAATGTTTGGGCAATGCTCCCTGTATATGCATGGGAACACAGAGAAAAAGGGCCATTCTCTTTATGCAATCTTTAATATACTTGGGAAAGTAGAAATGCATCATTATTCTCCTGCTGGAGAAGAGGTTGACCCTCATTCTACCAGCTTTCCATGGTGAAGTCATGTCATGGTGAAGTCAGTGTGTAGTTGTTGGTAATAGCTGGTTACCTGTTGCATACTCACTGGTAACAAGGCGGGGTATACGAATGCATAAATCGTTGCACATATGTCCACTATGTGCTTTAGGACTGTTATGTGGACCAGCCTCTTAGAAATAGATAATAGGGTTGAATTCTATAAGCCAGTTTTTTGTTTTCCTTCATTTATGCAAATGATAATATTTTAGAGAAAAGGAGTATACCATACCTCAATCATGTACCTTACAGAACTATAAGAGTGGTTGTAATTGTTGTCCTTGTTAACCATAGACATATTTTTAATTCTTGTTATCTCACCAAAAAATCAATACAGGAAAGAATGATGTTTCTAGACTCCTGAAGTGGTATTTTATCCTCAGGAGTTAAAACACGTAGGAGATGTGGCCTCTTTCTGCACCTTCTGTAGGTTTCATGTGTGGCATGCAAAGAGCATCAAAGTCCTCCTGAAGAGGAACTTCACTTGTTCTAGAGATGTCCTTGAGCTCTGGTGAAGGAGCCTTCCTTCTGCCGGGAAGGTGACAACACTGGCTTTAATGGAACAAGTATAGCAGGAATACTCTGTGTGTTGGGCAGACCCGGGGGTTCCTCCCTGGCAGGAGGAAAATGAGCACATTCCCTGCTTTCAGCCCAAGGGACCATCCATTATCTTTTTGTGATAAATGGATCCCACCTGTCCTTAGTCAGGGTGATTTGGCCAAATCCATGTCAGGTTGGTTAAAACAAAGAAACAAGTATAATTTTTCTGATAATTAATCAGGCTTTTGAAACTTTGCATCACATAAAATTCAGAATCATTAGACAAACATACATGAAGCGTGAATGTGGACTGTCTTCCCCACACCTTTTACACATTGTGATTTGACTTTTGTTTTTCCAGAAGTATCTGTGGCAAGATCCAGTAGTGTAGAAGAGAAAAGGTGTGGAGGTATGTTCTTCCTTTTAAGTAATTTTAATGGGTATACTGATATATTCTAATCATTTCCCTTCCTGCATGTTTTCTATAATGTTTCTGCCTCTTGGCCAAGAATGACAAACTGGAGAAAGTTATGGATCCCAGGCATTCTACTTTGGTATAAGGTAGTCAATATTTGACATACAGATCAGTGGTTCTCAAAGTGGGGTGCCTAAACCCACATCGTGGGCATGGCCTGGGAACTTGATGGAAATGCAGATCCTCAGGCCCTACTTTGATCCACTGAATCAGGACCTCCCTGGGAGGGTCCCAGTAGTCAGTGGTTTAATTAGCCCTGCAGGTGATTTTGATGGATGCTCAGCTTTATGAACCAGTGTTCTCAATATTCACTGTAGACTTTCATGAGTAAAGTAGAATTCAAATAATTTGTTTATATGTATAGTACAAATCCATGGAAGCTGGCCTTCAATCTCCAACCCACTGAAATGACTAAACTGTAATGAGGCATAGGTTATACCTGTTGTGCTAGAGGAATTTTTCAAACCTGCTGCCACCGTGAATGTCAAAGACAACACTGTCTGGTTCAAGTCCATGATAACTTTGGACTTCGCAGTCTGTGCCTTACATATACCCATAAAGTACTTGTCTGTGCCGTGAACATGCCTGGATGGAGAGGCTGTCCAGTGACCAGGGAACAGCCCATGTCTGCTTTTTAGAATCCAAGCCAAAATCTACAATGAGGCCTTCCCTTCCACATTTGTGACTGATGACGATAGATTCCCATTTGCTCCCCTAATCCATTCCACAGGGTGTCCCAGAGAGCCCAGCTCAACAGACATTGCATCTGACATGTTCTCATGGAACCTGAAGTTTCATAGGCATGTTTCAGGAATTTACTTATCATTTCTGACTACCATTACTAACTACTTTGATTAAGAGCTTACTGGCTGGGCATGGTGGCTCATGCGTATAATCCCGGCACTTTGGGAGGCCAAGGCAGGCAGATCACCTGAGGTCAGGAGTTCCATACCGGCCTGGCCTACATGGTGAAACACTGTCTCTACCAAAAGATATAAAAATTAGCCAGCATGGTGGCACACACCTGTAGTCTCACCTACTGGAGAGGCTGAGGCAGTAGAATCTCTTGAACCCAGGAGGTGGAGGTTGTAGTGAGCTGAGATCATGCCATTGCACTCAAGCCTGGGGGACAGAATGAGACCCTGTATTTAAAAAAAAAAAAAGGCTATCTCTGACTTTCTGTCTACTCAGTCAGCAGTCTGTTGGTTCATTCATTAATTCAGTAATCCTTGCTGAACATGCATTCTGTGTCAGTTTTGTGAAGGCCATTGAGCTTACGATGGGCACCCAGCATCCCCAGCCCCTCTGACCAGCAATCATATCATCAGAGACTCCAGTGCCTCAGAAGGGCAATGTCAGGTGTCTGAGCGGTCAGTGGAGTGAGTTCACTAACTGGCTGTCGCCAATATGGAATCCAGCTATTCAACTACAAGGTGAATATGCAACCAGTTCACATAAAAATGGTCATACCAATTAGTACCCTCTCATGTTTTGAGATCAGTAATTGTGTGCTGTGTACTGTTTTACATGGTTTAGACAAGAATATGGTGCAAAGCCCATTTGGTCCTCACAAGGAACATTCATGTAGGCGCCAGGGGCCACAGTTCTGATGTAACACCTCTGGAGATAGAGAAGGGTTTTGGAACTCAGCAGTTTTTAGATGGTAGAAGGTTATGTGGGGCCTGTACTCTATATTACGTGACACCTGCACAGGGTCTGGGGTTGTTCTACAGCCAATCTCTTTAATAATGCTGCTGTGAGATGTTGAAAAAGTGAAGATGCTAAGGGTCTTCCTAGCAATTCTGGTCAGCTCTACAGAAAAGTGGGTCAGGTCGGTGACATTTTGCTGCCAGATGACTGATGAAACATTACTTCTCAGAGATTTTATACTTAGAAATTATAGAAAAGGAAATGTGGTTATATATTTAATCTGCCTTTTATAAATGGAGACTATGAGGCTCAGAGCGGTGATGTCACTGGCCCAAGTGCACACACGGAATTCAGCCAGTAGGATCCAGTGTGAGTTTTGAACACAGAGCACCTTACGAAGAGAACCTTGATAATAAGTATTCAAAAGCATTGTGTTCAGGAGGCTGGAACCACAGCCTCCCTGGTTAGGTAACACTCTTGGACAATAGCCAGGGTCCAGGACTGTCTGCTGCCATCAAAGACAGTGTAGGTCAAGAGTTGAACAGAGTTTATAAGTGTTCCCATTCTCAGGGAGGCCAGGCAGAGCCTGAGGCTCAAACAGCGGATGCCTCAGCAGAGCTGTCTAGACATTTGTGCCTGCTGTCAGACGTGTGCAGTTCGCTTTCCTCCTGCTGAGCCCCACTGACTTACTCTGTGGAAGATCTTCCAGGGCCTTGAGCACCCAGAATAACATGGTATAAAGCTCATCCCCACTCTAAAATACTACTTCTGTGTGTCTGAACCAGCTGCCTAGTGGCTGTACCAAGCCTTGAGATGCTGTTGGTTAAATCACAGGAACTTGAACTACTCTAGGATATTCAGAATTGGTTTTTTTTTTTTTAGATCTTTAGGCAGCTGGCACTGGCACAATAGCATAGGCAGTTTAGATGAATCCTACTGTAGGGCTAATAGTTGCAAACAGTTACCAAGCAAGGACGTTTTTGACAACACAGGCGTCTTCCTTTTTATTTTTTTCATTTTGTTGGAAAATCAATCAAACTTTGTACAGGAAATTAGCTAATTGAACCAACAGGGTAGTTCTTTACTGACCAAAATCAACAGCGGAAAATAATATTCAAAGGAAAGAATTACAGTAAGCACATTCAGAAGAAATTTAATGGGTACTATTTTCCCCTTGCAGAAAAATATGCTTCCATTGAAATTTTTCATCTTAGAGAACTATTTTTATTTGCATGAGACACAAAGACATAATGACATAATATGACATAATCGTCATAAAGATGTCAGCTGGCCCCAGCCTTCCCCAGGCACCTGCTGGAATGCTTCATTTGACTAATGACACAGTATTTGCATATGTAGACCGTTTCCTCATGTTATAATGAAAGATGAGCTATCAGTGCAGCAGGAAGTATTTCCATAGGTACGAGGCATTGATCCTGGGGAGCGCTAACAGCTGAAGTACAGAGAGGTAAGAACTCGTGTGAAATCGGCTCTTGCTTATCTAAGTGCAGCCTCAGTGTTACAGTAAAAG
>CAUYLG010020635.1:0-33094 GCA_963573385.1 Cacajao melanocephalus
CCTAACGTTATCCCTCCCCAATCCCCCTACCTCCTGCTATTCCTCCCCTAACCCCCCCACCCCCAACAGGCCCCAGTGTGTGATGTTCCTTTCCCTGTGTCCATGTGTTCTCATTGTTCAACACCCATTTATGAATGAGAACACCTGGTAGTTTGGTTTTCTGTTCTTGTGTCAGTTTGCTGTTTCCAGCTTGATCTACGTCCCTGCAAAGGACATGAACTCATCCTTTTTTGTGGCTGCATAGTATTCCATGGTGTACATGTGCCACATTTTCTTTATCCAGTCTATCATGGATGGGCAAAATGCATTATTTTAAACAAACTCATGCCTTCTCCTGACCTCCCTCATTCCATGCCCCAGCAACGCTTTCTGCAATGCCACCCCTGACCTGCTGCAGAACAGGACAGGCTGTCCTCCATTCACGCAGCCTCTGCTCTTCTCCTCTCCCCTCTGCGGCCATCATTTCTGCTTGAGCCCTTTTATTACCTGCCACCTGAGCTAACTGAATGGTCTCGCTGTCTCACTGCTGCTTTGCTCTCACCCATTCTGCACATGATGCTGAGTTACTCTTCCGCAGGCAAAGCTTGATCATGCCTCTCTCTGATATGTAAAGCCATTGAAGCCTCCTCCCTCCTCACCCAATGTCAGCATCCTCGCCTGGTGTTCAAAGTCCTGCACAGTCAGCACTGAAGACCCCAGCCCAAAGGGAAATGTGCCAGCTCAGCTTTTCCTCAACACCCTAATTATTCCGTTTCTGCAGTCCTTCCTTTTGTCTGGACTGCCTCCCTACCCACTGCCCACCGCCACTGTCCCTGTGCCATCTCTGCTTGTCACATTCTTACCTGTTCCTCAGGAGCCCGGCCAGAACCGCAAACTGCATGCTTCCCCCCAGCCAGTAGGCTCTGTGCCTCCTTTCCGTTTTCAGAGCCCTGGCAAGACTATGCTTTTTTTTTTATTATTTTTATTTTTTCTGAGACAGAGTCTCACTCTGTTGCCAGGTTCCAGGCTGGAGTGCAGTGGCATGATCTCAGCTCACTGCAACCTCTGCCTCCCGGGTTCAAGCAATTCTCCTGCCTCAGCCTCCTGAGTAGCTGGGACTACAGGCACGCACCAGCAGGCCCAGCTAATTTTTGTTTTTTTAGTAGAGACAGGGTTTCACCATGTTGGCCAGGATGGTCTCGATCTCTTGACCTTGTGATCCGCCCTCCTCGGCCTCCCAAAGTGCTGGGATTACAGGAAGACTATGCTTATCTCCCGCAATGCATTTTCCCCGTGTAGACTTTGTAAAGTATCATGCACATGCTTTATCTCTCCCCTTAGATTAAAAATCCCTGGAGAGATTAGAGAAATGTTTGCTCCTCCGTGCAGCCCTGGCACTGCGTCTGCAAGGGGCCAGGAGGTGAGGAGGTGAGGAAGGCTTTTTACCGGGCTAACCTTTGAGCTGACTTGGCAGCTCCACTGGCCTCCTCCGTGGTAAGTGGGGAGAGGCTGCCTGTTGGAAAAAGTCAGAGTGGAGGAACAAGTTTCATTTTCCAAGGCTCAAGGCTGTGAGCCTTCCATGCCTTTTGGCTTTGGTTGGTGTGAGAGTGGGTGTGTTTGTTTCTGTGAGTGAGTGTTTCTGGGTGTGTGTGTGGTAGGTGTGAATGTGTGGGGGTGTGTTTATGTGTGCATGAACACATGTGCAGTAGAGGAGGGATGTGTGTGTATGTGTGGGGTGTTTGTGTGTGTGTATAGTTCAGGCGTGTAGTCTTGGACCCTCTATTATAAAAGGACAAGAGTCTTTATCTGACTTTGCCTGGGGACTTATCTTTATCTGCAGGAAATGACCAAGAAGTGGAAACTGGAGCAAAAAAAAAAAAAAAACTGAAAATACAGTGACCAGGTGATAAAATCAGATGGCAACCTGTCTCTCTTGGAGCATAGTTGGGCTATAAAAATAAGCCACTCACCCTGAAACTTCTTGGGGGGGCCTTTGAGGCTTAGCAGCCAGCCACCCTGCCCTCTGTCTCTGGGGAACCACGCAGGCTGTGGGCGGAGGGCTTGTCCTGACCAGGCATGGGACCTCCTCATCTCTGGGGCAGGGTGGGGGCAGGTTCTATCAACGTCATTTTTTTTTTTTTTTTGAGATGGAGTCTCGCTCTGCTGTTCGGGCTGGCGTGCAGTGGCGCGATCTTAACTCACTGCAAACTCTGCCTCCTGGGTTCAAGCGATTCTCCTGCCTCAGCCTCCCAAGTAGCTGGGATTACAGGCACACACCACAATGCCCAGCTATCTTTTGTATTTTTTTTAGTAGAGAGGGAGTTTCAGTATGTTGGCCAAGCTGGTCTCGAGCTCCTGGCCTCAAGTGATCCTCTGGCCTTGGCCTCCAAAAGTGCTGGGATTACAGGTGTGAGTCATCACACCCAGCCTCAGCTTCATTTTAGAGAGCCTCTGAAGGCTGAGCTAGGAATGTTGGCGTCAGCTCTGAATCCAAGGAGCCCATATTCTTTCCTTTTACCCTGCTCTGAGAATGAGAGAGCTGGCGAAGCCAGTTACAATCTACCTGTAAATCGTGAATATGTCTGATGTTGACATGCAGGCCAAATATCATAGACTGTAGTGGAACTGAGATGAGTTGTTTATCGAAAATGTTTTGGCATCAGAAGCTTGCATTTATATAAAGCCTTACATGCCAGTTTATTGTGCAAAGCTGCTGAGAACACCACTGTTCTGGGTAAAATGTATGTTGTGGGGTGGGTAGGGCTGCCCGACTCCTGTCTCCTCCCTCTGCCCCTCACCACAGCCCCAACCCCCTCCTAGGGACATCGGCAAAACACAGTTCGAAACCTCCCTCGGAAACCACATCTCTCATTCTACAGGGAAGTAAAATGACTCGCCCAAGGTCACGGGGGGAGGAGGGTTGGGCAGCTTCATAAGTGAGCAGCCTCCCGAACATCAGGTCTCAGCACACACGAATCTGTCACTCCGGGCCATCCCTGAAATGTGGCAGGGGATGGTGGTTCAATAAAGAATACAATAAAGAACTTCTTTTTCTTTTTTTTGAGACAAAGTCTCACTCTGTCACAGGCTGGAGTGCAGTGGCGCAATCTCAGCTCACTGCAACCTCCACCTCCTGGGTTCAAGCGATTCTCCTGCCTCAGTCTCCCAAGTAGCTGGGACTACAGGCACGTGCCATCATGCCCTGAGACTACAGGCACGCACCACTATGCTGATTTTTATATTTTTAGTAGAGACGGGGTTTCACCACATTGGCCAGGATGGTCTCAATCTCTTGACCTTGTGATCTGCCCACCTCGGCCTCCCAAAGTGCTGGGATTACAGGCATGAGCCACCACGCCTGGCCCCGATAAAGAACTTCTTGCCACTTCTGAAGGCCCTTTGAACCAAGACAAAACCCTGGCATTCTGGAGCAGCATCTAGTCTCATACCTATTGAAAAATCCTAATGCTGTACATTGCCATTAGGATTGATCCTAATGCTTCAAGGGGTGTCTACCTTGGAGGGAGACCACACCCTCTGTAATGTGCTGGCTACCTGCATCATGACTGGCGCTCGATTTAGTCATCTCTTGCATCATGCCGAACAACTATTAATCCATCTAATCTGTGCAACCTCCTTATGACGTAGCGGCTATTATTAGCACCATCTCCGTTTTACATATTTGGAGCAGTGGGGCATGGAGAGGTGAAGGAACTTGCCCCAAGTCACGTTGCTAGAAAGGAATAAAACTGGATTCAAGCCAGACAGTCTGGGTATGGCCCATGCTCTTCAACGTTGGGATGTTGAACTCCTGTTCAATGAGGAAAGGGTGTGCAGGGCATGGAGCCGCATACTGGGGACTCTGTGGTGTTTGGCCAGTTGTCTTGGCTCCCCAAATGGGTTTCAGCTGCTAATAATCATAACCATAATAATCTACACTGTGGTCAGGGTGGTCTTTTGGAAACATAGGTCCTATTATGTTAAGCCCCTACTTCTGCTTATACCTCTTCAATGGATTCTTATTGTTCTTAAACTAATGACCAAAATCCTTCAGAGGGCCCCCAAGACTGTGCCAGATCTGGCCTCTGCTAACCACAGGGCCCTAACCTTCTCTGACATTTGCTCTCTGCCCTTCAATCTCTGCATCATCTTTTATTTCCTGTTATTCCAGGACCTTTGCCCAAGCCTTTGTCTCTCCCTGAAAGACTTTCCACTTACCTCCCATGCTTCCTTTGGTGTTCAGCCTAACATCACCCCCTCCAGGAAGTCTTCCCTGATCCCACCTTCTGGGTCAGTTTCTCTATCGAGTATTCTCCTGGGAGGATGCTCCTCGTCTTCCTAGTGCAGAGCTGACTTTGTTATTTTATTTCTGTCAGTGTGACTCTTTAGTGAATGTCTATCTTTCTCACCCAATGGTAAACTCCCTAAAAGTAGAGGCCCCGTGTGGTGTGTCTTTTTTTTTTTTTTTTAATCGAGACGGGTCTCACTCTGCTGCCCAGGCTGGAGTGCAGTGGTGTCATCTCAGCTCGCTGCAACCTCCGCCTCCTGGGGTCCAGCAATCCTCCTGCCTCAGCCTCCTGAATAGCTGTCATTACAGGTGCGTGTCACCATGTGTGGGTAACTTTTCGTATTTTTGGTGGAGATGGAGTTTCACCATGTTACCCAGGCTGGTCTTGAACTTTTGACCTCAAGTGATCTGCCTGCCTCGGCTTCCTAAAGGGCTGGGATTACAGGCATGAGCCGCCCCGCCCGGCCCGTGTGTCTGATGTCGTATTCCCAGTGTCTTGCAGAGTGTCTTATGCATTGCGATGTACCAGCACACAAATTGGGGGTCCCTTTTTGCTTTGAAGTTTCATGATGCAAAGTGTGAGTTCACCCCCACCACTATCAATTTGAGAGACACCAAGGTACTTCACATTTGGACTCTGGGTCAGTTAACTCATCCCAGATTATGTGTCTTGTATGCTTGACATCTGTAAGAACCATATCAAGTGTGGAGCCTTTCCCTGCCTCATCTCTTTTTGAACCTTGCAGCAATAAGGGCCAGGGATATTCTCTTCATCTTACGGATAAGAATCCCGGGCTCAGAGTGTGCAATCTGGCCATCACCACCCAGCTAGCAAGTGTCGAAGATCAGAGTGGGACTGACTTCTCGTCTCTTTCTACATCATTTACTAGATATGGGCTTACCTTACTCTACTGAGACCTCTTCAATTTGCTGCTCTTTTCTCCGAGTTCTGAGAGTCAGATGTAATCTCCCAGAAAAGACACAATTATTATTCCCTTCTTCCAACTCAGCAACGACCTTTGCTCCCTTTGCTAAGGGAGTAAGAACCTGTGTGCAGGTTCAGCCCACCTGGGGAGGAGGGTATGGTTGCCCAAAGAACCAGGGCCCTGACTTCAGTCCCCTGGGGACAGCTGTCCTTCTCTAATTCAGGGTTGTAAGGACCAGGCCACTCTACCTTTGGGACTCTGTCTTGTTGCGAAAAATCTTTCAGCTGTCTGCCTCTTCGGCTGCATGCAACAGACTGAGCTGTGACGTGCAACTCAGCTGACAAAATCCATGAAGCCCAAGGCTTCTGACTTCTGGGTCTTGGAGGCTGGCTGGGCACATGTGTTGTCTGTGTGTGAGAGTGAGTGAGGGTGGGGTGGGAGCACTGCAGTGAGAGGAGGTGTGTGCACTGAGCGGGCGTGGAGGGAAATAGTCTCTACCCGCCTTCACGTATCCCATCTGGGCAGGTGCAGGGAGGAAGTGAGTGAGAGGGACCGTTCTGGGTGGTTCTGCTCTGTTTGCTTTTACCGCAGCTCAGTTCACACCCCTTCATGCATGCGAGGGCACAAGAGCCATTGGGGAAGTTTCCATCCTCTCCTGTGCTAAAGACTTTTCTCCCCAGCAGGGATTCTCCCCAACAGAGAACCCAGATGGAGTCTTTTTTCCCCCAAGTTCCAAGCTAAAGGGATAACTTCCCATTCTGCCGGGCAGGCAGGATTATTCATGGCATATCAGAGGTGGAAGGGGCTGTGGAGACTCTCTTTCCAGCCTAGGTGAGGAAAAGGACCCAGAGGAGAAAACCCCTGCCCCCCCCATCCTCTTGGCTGGTCCACCCCAGCAGGACAGGAGGCCAGGGTCCCTGGATCCCTAGTTGGGGGTGCAGTGTCCAGCTGCTTGATCATGCAGCCTTGAGAGGCCTGGTTGTGCCTCTGCTTGTCCAAGCCTCTCTGGCCACCCTGCCAGGTAGGTCTTGTGTGCACTCACCTGGTCCCGGCGGGGTTTGCCAGGTAGAAGCTGCAGCGTGTTGGTGCCCAAGAGCCCCAGGTTCACAGACATGTCTGCATACAGCACCTGCGTCTCTCCTCCTCTTCCCATGGCCAAACTACAGGTCCAGTTTCTCAGGGGACACCTCAATGTTGCAGGAATACCAGATGATCCAGAGCAGAAGGCTGAATGCCAGGATCAGGGCGCCTGTGTAGACAAGGAAGTCCCAGTAACTCAGGGAGGCCAAGATCCCCAGCAGCAAGAGGACCAGGCCGATTGCGTCGAGCAGGATGGCGAGGATGAGGAAGAGCACACAGCGCCCGGGATGGCATCTTCCCCACAGACTCCCCAGAAGCATTGCCCAGGAGGAGCGGGAGGAGCCCAGCTGCACTCCTGGGGGTGATTTGCATGGGAGGGTGGCGGTCCTGCCTGCTGCTGCCTTCTCTGCCTGCTGGGTGTGCTGGGTGTGTGAGCAAATGAGCGAGCCAGCGCGTCTTGGAGCCACAAGGAAGTACACGTTGGTTTACCTTTATGAGCACGGCAGCCAGTGGGGCAGGATATTTCTTAACTGTTTCATGGCTCAGGAATGATCTGGACCCAAACAGTCTGACATCACTGTTAATTGGGCTGCTCATCGCTGGAACCAACAATCCACGTGGCAGAGGAGTCAGGGTGCCCTTGGATAAATTTGCCAAGTCAGGGGTCCTGTGATTCCGGGGGAGGGGCTGTTCTGTGCCTTGTTCTGTAACCTGGGAGCCAGAGAGCCTGAGTGCCCTGTTTCTGAGACACAGCTGCTTCATCTAGTAAGGTGGGGTGGGGTGGTGGGGTCTCCATTTCTCTTCACCCATCTGCCCTACTCTCTTCCTTGCCGGGAAAGCTTTTATGTAAAAGACACAGACAAGAGTTTGTAACATCAATTGATTTTGAAGTGTTGCTGTAAGAGAAGGTTTGCCTTCTTGTAGAGTCCTCACTGTGCAGGCAGAAGGATCTGAGGTTCCTAGGATAATGGACAGGAGGGATAACGGCGGGAAGGGGGCAGAGATGGAAAAGACAGAGTGGACAGAGGGGATAGAGAGAGGACAACAGGGTGAGAAGAAACTTCTGGCCTCTTCCTGCAGTGGATTCTGTCTGGATCAAAAGGCAACACCCAGGCAAAAGTCAAGGGATGTTTTCCGGAACTGTTGCCTCTGTGTTTTCTACATGGACTCACTTGATGTAAGTTTTCTCTCTCCTAATAGATGGCACCTGTAAACCCTTCCAGACACTGCCTGCATCCCTTCTGTATGGAATGGAGCATCTTATCCTCGTGGCTGCTCACAGGGAGTGTGGGGGCGAACATCAAATGAGGAAAATGCAGTGGCAGCCCTTGGTGGGCTACAGACAGCCACCCCTCTGTCCCTGATTCACAGGGAGCTTGCAACAAGGCACCAAACCTCTCTGGGCCTCAGTTTCCCCAGGTAAATGAGGAAAATAATTTTCACTCTCACTTTTGCTTTCCCCAGAGGGTGAGAATAAGTAGGTAGATCCAGTTTCTTTTTTCTTTTCTTTTCTTTTTTTTTTTTTGAGATGGAGTTTCACTCTTGTCGCCCAGGTGGGAGTTGTAACGGCACGATCTCGGCTCTCTGCAACCTCTTGCCTCCCAAGTTCAAGCGATTCTCCTGCCTCAGACTCCCGAGTAGCTGGAATTACAGGCATGTGCCGCCACGCCTGACTAATTTTTGTATTTGTAGTAGAGACGGCGTTTCGAACTCTACTTGGCCAGGCTGGTCTCGAACTCCTGACCTCAGGTGATCCTCCCGCCTCGGCCTCCCAAAGTGCTGGGATAACTGACATGAGCTACCACGCCTGGCTTTTGTTTTCTATGTGTAAAATAAGCCAGAATGAGAGAGAAACTTTGAGGAAATCTTTTGAGGAAGGTGGCAGGGGGTGACCTAAATCATAGCTTTTAGGATCTGAAACTTCACGAGACTTGAGCCAAACCAGGTGAACACTCTGGAGCATCTCAAAGTGAGAAGCACTGAGGCCAGTCTCCCTCCCAGTACTTGCCTCCTGTCCCACTAGGTCCTCAGAAGGGGCCAGGTACCTACAGGAACACCTCCCATTGCTAGGGAAGCCATGACTCTTTCAGTGTATTGTTCTCAGTGTTGAGTAGGAGAGAGTCTCTTGGGAAAAACTACTGATGGACAGCAATGGCCTCTCCCCAGGGCCAGGATGAGCACTCCTGCTGTGTCTATGCAGGGCTGGGCTGATGAGTCCGGTTCTAGCCATATACCGCTTCCCAGGTACCTTTTCAGAGTCCTATGTGTGTGGCTCTAGTCCACCGTGGCCAACAATTTAGTGCTAAGATTTCTGCATGCTGGAAAATCCCTTGGTTCTGGGTCAACTGGGATGGTTGCTCAGTGTAGTCTTGTCTAACGTGCTGGGTCAAAGAGAAGCAGATAACAAAGAAAGCTTCCCCCTCTACCCGACTTCAGGTCAGCCTCACTCAATGCAGACATTGAGCAGACCAGAGAAATGCTGATTCCTTAGGTTCTGATCTACTCAAGATTTTCAGTATAGGTGTCTCTCTGTATCTGTGGGGTATTGGCTCCAGGACCCCGTGGATACCAGAATCCACGGATGCTCAAGTTCCTTGTATAAAATCTATGCACAGCTACGTGCAGTGATGCAAGCCTGTAATCCCAGAGCTTTGAGAGGCCAAGGCAGGCGGATTGCTTGAGCTCAGGAGTTTGAGACCAGCCTGGGCAAGATAGGGATATCCCGTCTCCACAAAAAATGTAAAAATTGGCCAGGTGTGGTGGTGCATGCCTGTAGTCCTAGCTACTCAGGAGGCTGAGGCAAGAGGATTGCTTTTGCCCAGGAGGTCAAGACTACAGCAGTGAGCCGTGATTATGCCACTGCACTCCAGCCTGGGAGACAGAGTGAGTGAGATCCTGTCTCAAACAAAACAAAACAAAACACACAAACGAACAAAAAAACCCAAAAAAACCCCTACACACACCCTCCCATATGCTTTAAATTACCTCTAGATAACTTAAATACTCAATACAATGTAAACGCTATGTACATAGTTGTTATACTATATTTTTTATTCATGTTTTTATTGTTGTATTATTATTTATATTTGTAGTTTTTCTGAATATTTTAGGTTCATGGTTGGTTGAATCTGCATTCATGGAACCCCCAGATACAGAGGGCTGACTGTATTACTATTTTTGCATGCACAGACACGCTTACATACATGTTTCCTGCTGAAATACTATGCCGTATTTACGAGCAAGAGGAATAAAATTGAAACCACTGGCTATTTCAGCATCCAGAGTTAATTAGCATGAACTCCTTGGGATACATCCGGCAGAACCATAAACATGTCCTTTCTTCCTTACATAAATGGGCTGCATCGTACTCTCAGTGCTGCAGTCTGCATTCCCTCTCATGACACCTGGCCAATCTGGCAAATCGCTAAGCATGGCCCCCTCCTGGTGACTGGCCAGGCTACGAGGTGCCCCTCCACCTCTGCCCCTGTGTGTCTTTCTTACTCTTGTTTCCCAGAGTTAATGCTCCTGTGTGTTGAGGCAGCCTCGGTATTTGCACAGCTGGGAGAGACCAACTGGGATGTTTGATGCAAAGCCAGGTGAGTCTGGAGCCCTGGAGGTGGGCAGGCTAAAAAGAAAAGAAGGGAGACGAAAGTGAATACGGAGGGTGGTTCCAAGTGTGGGAACCAGAAACTGGCTGGGCGGAGGCAGGCAGGGACGAGGGGCAGGTGATCAGAGAGCAGTTTACTGCACCCCCGTTAGCAAGAAGGACACTGCCACCCTCTTCTTCCCACGGGGATCCTCTGTGACTCACTCACTTACTGAGGCTGGATCCACAGTTGGAAATAGCTGCATAGTTTGCCAGGGCCGCCGTAACAAAGCACCACTGCCAGGGTGGGTTGAACAAGGGAAATGTATTGTCTCCCAGTTCTGGAGCCTGGAAGTCCGAGATCAAGGTGTCTCCAGGGTTGGTTCACTTGAGGGCTGTGAGGGACAGTGGGTTCCAGGCCTTGGCCCTCGCTCTGGGTGGTTTGCTGGCCATCTTTGACGTTCCTTGCCTTGTAGATGTGTGCGTGTCCCTGTGCACATGTCTGTGTCCACATTTCCCTTGTTATAAGAAACTCCATCCTACTCCAGTAGGAACTCATCCTAACTAATTACCTCTGCAAAGATCCTACTTCCAAATAAAGTCCCATTCTGAGTTACTGGGGGTTAGGACTCCAGCGTGCGAATTGGGAGGAAAGAATTCAACCCACAGCCCATAGCAATAGCTAAAAGGTTTGTTTGCTTATGTGGACATTCTTTGATTTCCAGCTGTAGTATAGATAGAAAATTTAGACTCTCAAACCAAGTTTTCAGAAACAAACACAATTGCCAAGTCAGCAGCCCATTGAAGGTGGCCCACTATGCCACCGGGCACCAGGAGAAATGCTTCAACTCCTCTCTGTCTCCCCTGGGAATGCAGAGATGCTGTTGGCTATCCTTGTGTCTCTGGGAGAGAGGCTGAGAAAGTGGGGTCTTCTCACCCTGCTTGGGTTCTGGCTGCTGTCCCCTCTGTTCACCAAGCCAAGATGCTCATTTTCCATGAGTGGGTAGCCCTTAGTGACCCCTACACATTTAGAAGTTTGAGCTGAAGTGGGATTTAAATTAAACCAATATTATTAGCACCTACTATGGGGTCAGGCAGCAGGATGAAGACCAAGTACAGAATTTAACATCACAGAGATAACATGCTAAGAGCGGAGGCAATAATTAACACACGAATGATATAATTTCAGATGGTGATATATAGGATAGAAAAAAATCGTAAAAACAGGGATGTATGAGACAATATGTATCTGTTACATTGCTCTGGACATTTGCTTTCTGAATCATAACATGGTGTGGAAGGCACAGGCAGATGCCCAGCCCCTGGCCTGCAGCTTCCAATTTGGCCATGTAGGGCCCCTCTGCCCCTCTCCTTCTGAGATTTCTATGGGCTGCTGGGGCTGCAGCCACCCCTGTGCCTCTGAAAGATTTGTCTTTCTGCTGCTGCCTCACAGCTCCGCCTTTTCTTGGCAATTGAGACCTTGTCACTTCCTTGGCAAAGTCATCATGATTTGTCATCTGTGAAGTCACCAGATGACAGCCTCTCCATGACCCGGCTCCTAAAGGTCAGGCGACTGAGACCAGGATGGGCTAGCCAGGTGCTCAGCTGACCCAGCGTCACAGATCCCAGACCTGACTCTATGAATGGCAAAGGCCCCGTCACCTCCTGGATGGCAGGCTCAGATGTTGGGTGAATCTAGCCACACCAGCCTGTTCATCAGGTCTGCCTGCCTTTTCATGCTGCAGAGCTTAGTAGAGTGCCTGGCTATGCCACTCACCTGCTGTGTGACCTTGAGCAAGTCACTTACCCTCTCTGTGCCTCAATTTCCTCATCAGGTTACTGTGCGGATTAAGTGAGGTTATGAGTGTGAAGGGCTTAGAACCTGCACTCTGTAAACAGGGCTAAGTGTTATTGTTCTGGTTGTCACTGGGATCTTCACATTTCTGACATGATGCTTCTGTAGGGAAAACCCCAGGTTGGAAGGGATCCATCCATGACTCCCTGGCACCATCATTTTCTCTTTACCAACCTCAGCTTTACTTGGTTGCAGTTACCCATCCCTCAGCCTCCCCACACCACCCTCACTAAATCTATTAGGATGTTCCGTGCCATCTCCCCATTCTTAGATGGGTACAAATACCTTATTTTCATGAAATCCCCTTCCCAGACCCCTTTTATCCTTCAGATCTCTTACCTCTACCAAAGTGGCTCTTTATCTTCATCATCCTCAAATCCCTCAATGTTCCCTACTCTCGTAATCCAGTGTTGATCGAGCCTCACTTATTGTATAAGGGTACCGTGCCCTGCAATCTATGAATCTTACTTATTACAGGATATTGCATTTGTTTGTTAATATTATATTATTTTGTTAATTTTTTTCTTTATGTGGATTTTTAAAAACTGCAGTTGGTTATTGTCACCATCAGTGAAAACCTGGGATGACTTATAACAGACAGAAAGTACTTGGGAATAAATATAGTGAAAACAAAACAATTATAATTAAATCAGACCAGGAGTACTCAAACTCTTTCCGTAATGGGCCAGATAGTAAACGTTTTGGGCTTTGCAGGCAATCCTGTTGGTCTCTGTAACAACCATTTAACACTGCCATTGTAGTGTGATATGGCTTGGCTTTGTGTCCCCACCTGAATCTCATCTCAAATTATAATCCCTATATTTCCCATTATCCCCTCCCATCAAGGGAGAGACCAGTTACAGGTAATGGGATCGTTGGGGTGATTTTCCCCATGCTGTTCTCGTGATAGTGAGTTCTTATGAGATCTGATGGTTTTCTAAGGGGCTCGTCCCCCTTTGCTGGGCACCTCTCCCTCCTGCTGTCTTGTGAATAAGGTGCCTTACTTCCTCTTCCCCTTCCACCATGATTGTAAGTTTCCTGAGGCCTCCCCGGCCATGCTGAATTGTGAGTCAATTAAACTTTTCTTTATAAATTACCCAAGCTTGGGTATGTCTTTATAGCGGTATGAAAACGGACTAATGCATAGTGAAAGAGCCAGAGATGATATGAAATGAATGAGTGTGACTGCGTTTACTGTAATCCCAGCACTCTGGGAGGCTGAGGTGGGCAGATCACCTGCTGTCAGGAGTTCAAGACCAGCCTGGCCAACATGGTGAAACCTTATCTCTACTAAAAGTACAAAAAATAGCTGGGCATCATTGCCCTTGCCTATAGACCCAGCTACTCAAGAGGCTGAACCAGGAGAATCGCTTGAACCAGAGAGGTGGAGGTTGCAGTGAGCCAAGATTGTACCATTGCACTCCAGCCTGGATGACAGAGTGAGACTCCATCTTCAACAAAACAAACAAAACAAAACAAAACAAAACACCTTTATTTACAAAACCAGGTAGTAGACCAGATTTGCTGATTTCCAAACTAGACATTTATGCCTACTGAAATTGCTCTGTTTCTCAAATAAAGGCCCAAGACTTACAAAGTTTAGAGAGGTGCATAAAACATAATAGCACCAACCAGCGGCTCTGTCCTGGAAGTCACAGGAAATATTGAATTAAAATTGAAATGACTATGCCTTTTAATATGAGCCTGTGTGCCAATGGAAATCACTTTCCATACGGCCGGGGGTATAGTGCCAGAATTTGGAAAAATGTTGACCCTGATCAGTGCTCTCCAATCAATCTTCATTTACTCCTCCTTTTTTTCCTAGGCTGGGATTTAGGGTCAGTATTTTCAGAAATGTATTCACTCCTATCTTAGTGGCCCCTGACAATTTTCAGAGCTCTTCATTCCTCCTCTGTTAGGCTACCAGGGGGGCTTATGAGAATTCCCCAAAGTGTGCTGCCTGGACCTCTGGAATCCATGTTCAGGGACCCTACCTCCAGCTCAGGAAACTCTAGTCCTCTCCTCTGGTCTCCCTATCTTATCCCCCACTGGACTGACCTGAACCTTCATGACTCCTGCCCAGATCTCAAAAGCATCGTCTCATTACCACCTGCTTGTCGTGCATCACCTTCCTTTTCTGCAGGTTGGTACCCTTGCCCCCTTTCAGCAGATAATAATATTTCCATGCATTTGTGTTGCACTTTCTGTACCATGGACATCCAGCATCTCCTTGTCCTCCCTGCAGCCTTGTTCCTCTTCCAGAGTTGAACGCTGTTAAGAGAGTTGCCGAGGTTCAGCCAGCGGGTAGGTAACAGAGCTGCAGTTAGAACCTGGTCCTGCTGTCTAATGGGCCTTAAATACAAATACCACTTCTCCTCTTCCCCCTCGCCTGCTCCCCACCCTTGTGCCAATTGTTTCCCAAATCCTTAGAGAATCAAGTTAGTTTCTTTCTTATTCCCATTTAATTAATTAATTTATTATTATTTTTTTGAGATGGAGTCTCACTTTGTCACCCAGGCCAGGCTGGAGTGCAGTGGCACCATCTCAGCTCACTGCAACCTCCGCCTCCCGGGTTCAAGAGATTCTCCTGCCTCAGCCCCCCGAGTAGCTATAATTACAGGCGCACGCCACTATGCCTGGCTAATTTTTGTATTTTTAGTGGAGACCAGGTTTCAGCATGTTTGCCAGGCTGGTCTCAAAAACAGCCAACTTCAGTTGATCCGCCAGCCTTGGCCTCCCAAAGTGCTGAGATTATAGGCATGAGCCACTGTGACCGGGCTTTAATTAATTTTTTAATTAAAAATTATTTATTTTAATTGTAGAAAATGTATGTGACATAAACATTTGCTGCCTTAACCATTTTTTTTTTTTTGAGACAGAGTCTCACTCTGTAGCCCAGGCTGGAGTGCAGTGGCTCGATCTCGGCTCACTGCAACCTCTGCCTCCCGAGGTCAAGCCATCCTCCTGCCTCAGTCTCCCAAGTAGCTGAGACTACAGGTGTGTGCCATCAAGCTCAGCTAATTTTTGTATTTTCAGTAGAGACAGGGTTTTACCATGTTGGCCGGGATAGTCTCGATCTCTTGACCTCGTGATCCACCCACCTCGGTCTCCCAAAGTGTGGGAATTACAGGCGTGAGCCACCATGCCCGGCTTGCCTTAACCTTTTAAAGTACATTCACATTGTGCAACTATCACCACCATCCATGTCCAGAACATTTTTATTGTCCTGAAATGAAGCCTGTTCCCATTCCCTACTAACCCCCCAAACCTCCTTCCCATAAGCCCCTGCCAGCATCATTCTGCTTTCTGTCTCCATGAGTTTGAGAACTCTACCTACCTCATGTAAATGAAATCATACTGTACTTGACCTTTGGTAATTGGCTTCTTTTGCTTAGCACAGAGTCCTTAAGTTTCATCCATGTTGTAGCATGTGTCAGAATTTTCTTCCTTTTAGGGCTAAATGACACTCCGTTGCGTGTATTTATCACATGTAGTTGATCCATTCATCTGTGGGTGGACACTAGGCCTGCTTCCATCTCTTGGCTACTGTGGCTGATGCTGCTATAACCACAGGTATATAAATATCCATTTGAGTCCCTGCTTTCAATTTCTTTGGGTACAAGTGTATATACCCAGAAGTAGAATTGCTGAATCATATGGTAATTCTATGTTTAATGTTTTTTTTTTTTTTTTTTTTTTTTATATGGAGTCTCACTCTGTTGCCTAGGCTGGAGTGCAGTGGTGAGATCTTGGCTCATTGCAAACTCTGCTACCTGGATTCAAGTGATTCTCCTGCCTCAGCCTCCTGAGCAGCTGGGATCACAGTTGTGTGCCACCACCCAGCTAATTTTTGTATTTTTAGTAGAGACAAGGTTTTGTCATGTTGGCCAGGCTGGTCTCGAACTCCTGACCTCAGGTGATCCGCCTGCCTCAGCCTCCCAAAGTGCTGGAATTACAGGCGTGAGCCACCGTGCCCGGCCTGGAACAGTGTTGTCTTTCACAAGCGTTTTGGGAGAAGGCTTTGTAAGCCATCCCACGCCTTCCCCACATCAGCATCGGCCTCAAGCCCTGGCCACCCCTTTCTCCTCCAGACTGAGCGGACACTCCACATTCTCCGGCAGCCTGCCTGGCCACACATCAGCCACCTCCACCCACGCCGCCCACCTGGCCTGTCTCTTCTCACACACACAGGCTCTCCCACTGGCCAGCCCCACTCCACTCCCTTTCGTCTGTTTGTTGGGGTGCGCCTGAAAGCAGCTGCTCTGGCCTTGACCATGGGTCATCCCTGGTGCCAGTTGCTAGTCTGGTTTCCCTGACTATCCCAGAAAGCAGCCACGCCCTCTCCCCTGGGGGAAGGGCAATTCCCGCAGGCACATTCCACTGGCCTCTTCTTCCCTCTTCCCAGTGCATAGGCCACCAGGGGAGTTTGGCAATTGCTTCCAGAATTATTTACTTGGGGTTTTTACCCAACTTTTGCTAGGTTCTTGCTGGATTCTGAGCAAAATTCTAAGTGACAATAATTACAATAATGTTATGGGTAAGACCCTGCACTTGGTTGCCAAAATGTTGTAGCCTTTGTTTGAAATCAGATGTCTATGTCCTACCGGAAAGAGTCTACATACGGTTTCACATGTTCAAACATAAAGCTGTTTCTACCGATGATTTGAGAATTCTTGCATTATGGTTGTAGCCTGAAATTCTCTCTTCCTGTGACAACGATAATAACAATATCTGAATTTTACTGAAAACCTACGGTTTTAGTTGGTTCAGGCTGCTCTTACAAAGTACTGTGGACTGAGTGGCTTGTAGACAATAGTCATTTATTTCTCACATTTCTGGAGGCTGGAAGAGCAAGATCAGGGAGCCAACCTGGCTGGGTTTTGGTAAGGGCCCTCTTCCAGGTTGTAGCAAGTTATTCAGGGTCAAAGAGCTGGGAGGCCCAGATGGGGAGTGAGACCTGGTGGGCCGCCTCCAGAGTCAACTTTTAAACATACATGATGTTGTATATTCGGTAAGGTTAGGTAATCTTAATTTTGACAACTGCTGAGACTGAGACCTGGAAGAGAGAGAGATGAGAGAGAGAGTGGTGTCTCCTGCAACACCATTCCTCCCCACCACCCTCTTTCACCCACCCTGCCTCAGTTCTTAGGAGAGGTGGGCCAGCTTGACAGGCCACCCAGAGAGCTGTGTGAACCCCACTCTTCCCTGTCCACCACCTGGATGTCTAGCATGAGAAAGGTCCTGTAGCCTCAGAGATGGGAGGGCAGGAGGACTAGAACTATCAAAGTCATGTTGCTTTGACTTTTTTCTCTATTTCCTCGTTCCTTAGAGACTTGGAGAATGCTTTGAAATAGATGACAAACAAATATAAAATTTCACTGATTCAGAACTTACTTATGAGAGTCTTTGTTCTAAGTATATCGGTTCAGGACCTAATCAAATCATATTCAAATCTCAGAAGAAGAAAATAACTTCTCCCAGTCATGCCGCCTGTCAAAGTAGGAATTGCAATCGGCTGCAAGTAACAGAATAATGGTGACTTAAATAAGATAAAGTTTATCTTCTGTAAGAGAAGCCTGGGGTACGGCAGCCTAGTTGCTCCTTGGATGTCATGAAGGTCACAGGCTTCTTCTTCTTCTTTTTTCTCCTTCTCCTCTTTCTCCTCCTCCTTCTTCCTCTTGTTCTTCTTCCTTTTTTTTTTTTTTTTTGAGACAGAGTCTTGCTCTATCACCAGGCTGGAGTGCAGTGGTGCAATCTCGGCTCATTGCAACCTCTGCCTCCTGGGTTCAAGCGATTCTTCTGCCTCAGCCTCCTGAGTAGCTGGGACCACAGGCAAGTGCCACCATGCCCGGCTATTTTTTGTATTTTCAGTAGAGACAGGGTTTCACCATGTTGGCCAGGATGGTCTCGATCTCTTGACCTCATGATCTGCCCACCTCGGCCTCCCCTTCTTCCTCTTCTTATTTTACTTTATTTTATTTTATTTATTTATTTATTTATTTTATTATTTTTTTATCTCTTCCTCTTCTTCTTCTTCTTCAACAGAGTCTTGCTCTGTTGTCAGGCTGGAGTGCAGTAGTGCGATCTTGGCTCACTGCAACCTCCGCCTCCCAGGTTCAAGTGATTCTCCTAGCTCAGCCTCCTGAGTAGCTGGAACTACAGGTGTGCACCATCATGCCCAGCTAATTTTTGTATTTTTAGTAGAGACGGGGTTTTACCATGTTGGCCAGGATGGTCTCAATCTCTTGACCTCATGATTTGCCCCCATCAGCCTCCCAAAGTGCTGGGATTACAGGTGTGAGCCATTGCGTCCAGCCGCATCATCTAATTTTCTACTCTGCCATTCTTGACAATGGCTTTTATTCTCAAGGTCAGTTAGTGGTCCCAAGACGGCAGCTCCAGATCCAGCCATTGGGCCTGCATCCAAAGAAGCAAGCGGGAAGGGACAAGAGCATCCGGCAGGTGAAGAGCTTCTGGCAGATGAAGAGCTTCTGGCAGACAAAGAGTTTTTTTGGCCCCCACCAAAGGATTTCCAGATACATCTCATTGGTCAACAGTTGTCATGAGGGAGGCTTGGGAATATCTGCCAGGAAGGGTCATACTTTAGCTGGGCATGTTGCTGCCTTCAAAAAACTAGAGGTTTTATTACCAAAGAAGATGGGGGAAAAGGATATGGAATAGGCAAATAGTCGTCTCTCACCATTTCCTCCAGAAAACCAGATATCTGGCTTGGGCAGTTGGCTAAATGATAGTGAATGGTGGTGTCATTTCCTGAGGCAGGCAACACAGAAAAAGGAAGAGGAAGAATTCAGTCTGCGGCAGGTTGTGTATAGGCTGCTGGAGGCATTAAGTTGAAGGTTTTTGCTGTGGGCAGAACAATAAACCCTAAAGATGTCCACATCCGGGGCTGGACTCAGTGGCTCACGCCTGTAATCCCAGCACTTTGTGAGGCCAAGGCAGGTGGCTCCCCTGAGGTTGAGAGTTTGAGACCAGCCTGGCCAACATGGAGAAACCCCGCCTCTACAAAAAATACAAAAATTAGCTGGGTGTAGTGGTGCGTGCCTGTGGAAGCTGAGGCAGGAGAACTGTTTGAATCAGGGAGGTGCAGGTTGCAGTGAACTGAGATCGCACCACTGCACTCCAGCCTGGGCAACAAGAGCAAAACTCTGTCTCAAAAAAGAAAAAAGATTTCCACATCCGGGTACCTGTAATTTGTGAGTAGGTTACCTTACATGGCAAAAGGGACTTTGAATTGTAATTAAGGGGTGTTATGGGCTAAATTACATTTCCCTAAATTCATGTATTAAAATTTGAATCCCCAGCACCTCAGAATTGGACTGCATTTTGCGACACAATGTTTAAGGATGTCACAAAGTCAATGTTGTCATGAGGGTGGGCCCTAATCAAATCTGCCTGGTGTCCCTCTAAGAAGATGAGATTAGGGGACAGACACACACAGGGAAAGGACTGTGTGGACACGTAGGGAGAAGACAGCCATCTGCCAGCCAAACAGAGAGCCCTCAGAAGAAACCAAACCTGCTGACACCTTGCCCTCAGACTTCCAGCCCCTAGAATTGTGAGGAAACAAATTTCTGGTGTTTAAGCCACCCAGTCGTGGCACTTCGTTATGGCAGCCTGAGCAGACTCATAAAAGGATTTTGATATTGGGGGATTATCTTGGGCGATCCAGCAGGGCCCAATGCAAGGTCTCAATATAAGTGCCTAATATACAGTACCACATAGGGGTCCTTATAAATGAAAGAGGGAGGCAGGAGGGTCACAGAAGAGCTGTGATGACATAAGAACGTCAGCCTCCTTCTGTGGACGTTGGTTGCGAAGATGGAAGGGGCCTCGAGTCAGGGACTGTGGGCGGCCTCCAGAAGCTGGAAGAAGCAAGTAACAGATTCTCCCCTAGATGCTCCAGAAGGACGAAACTCTGCCTGCAGCTGGGCTCTGCCCTGTGAGATCCATGTGGGACTTCTCACCTCCAGAACTGTGAGATAATAAATTTGTGTTGGTTTAAGCTACTAAATGTACGGTGTTTCTTTTTATTTTATAATCATGATAGGAAGCTAACACTGTATTCAATAGGCATTTAGATGTATGTTTTGTGAAGTCACCAAGACACAGAGAATAACTGAAGCCATTGTCATGGACAAAATCATTCAGAGAAGTATTTAGAATGAGGAAGAGACGGAATCTAGGGAAGAATCTTCCAGGAGACCAACATTCCAGGAAAGGGAGAAAATTGCACTGCTGTTTCTTTGATGGCTGGGTCTCAGGACAGAAGTGTAGTCAGAGGGGACATGTGGGGAGACATTGATCCCCCAAAGCGCCTTCCTTAGACGTGACAGCTGTACAACACAATTGAAGACTATGACGGACAGGTTTCAGAGGAAACAGCAAAAGCAAGACCGTGAAATAGAGGTGTGAATAGAATCAAAAGGGCATTGCTTTTATTTTATTTTATTTTTGAGATGGAGTCTTGCTCTGTCACCCGGCTGGAGTGCAGTGGCGCGATCTCGGCTCACTGCAGCCTCGGCTCCCAGGTTCAAGTGATTCTCCTGCCTCAGCCTCCCGAGTAGCTGGGACTACAGGTGAGCACCACCACACCCAGCTAAGTTTTGTATTTTTAGTAAAGATGGGGTTTCACCGTGTTAGCTAGGATGGTCTTGATCTCGTGATCCGCCTGCCTCAGCCTCCCAAAGTGCTGGGATTACAGGCGTGAGCCACCACACTCGGCCAGGCATTGCTTTTTATAGGCTGGGCTCCACCTGCTAACCCACAGGCAGCTTCCAGCCCCCCTCCCCCTCCATCTCCCTATTCCTTTCCTCTCGCCTACCACCTCTGACATGAACACTTGTCTCAGTTCCACTCTAGAGAGCTGGAAAGGCAGCCTGGGGCCAGGCTGACTTGGGTACACACCCACTGTACATTCCTTCCTCCCTGTGTCTCCCTCCTACTGTACCGTAACTGATGATCTCCTTGCTTCTCTCCTCTGGGGACTCGCCTGATTGCTTTCTGAGATGAGAGCTCATTTTCCTCACAGCATCCCCAGCTTTGATGTCTGGTGCATGTCACGTACTCAGGGCCTTGAAATGCCAGGCTAATAGCTACTCCTGAGGGAGGGATCAGAGACCATATCTGAGAAAGGGAGCAGAGGAAGGGAAGGGCCCCAGGCCCCAGGGAATGAGATGGGCAAATGCTGCCATAATAGAATCTGCCTGCCTCTTCTTTTGGGTCTTCCTTCCACACAACCCCTCAGGAAAAGGACAGTGATTGATGCTTACAGTCCTTTATTGATTGAAAAAGAGCCAGCATGGTCTACATGATTATCGGAGGGCCCATCGCTCTCCCTCTTCTTTGCAGTCACTTTGGTGGTTTTGCCAGAGAGCCCTGCTGCGCAGTGGGAGATGGTCTTATTTTGGAGGTGACCCTTACATAAACTTCTTTCTTTTTGGAATGGGAGACCTGGACTTGGAGAAGGCCTGAAACCTGTTTTTCCTGCACCTGTAGTCCACAGAAGTGAGCACTGTCCCTTAGCCATAGAGGAACCCCCGCCCCCCACCACCACCTGCCGCTCCAGAGACCAAGGGAAGCTGACTGCACAGAGCCAGGGCCTAGCGGGGCTGGTGGAGTGCCTGGAGCTCTGTGCAGGTCTGCAAAGGAGGGAATGGCCAACAGGAACTGGCCCTCCTTGCAGGCTCAGGGCTCTAGGCATGGGAATGGAGGTAGGACCCGGGAGGGCAATTGTCTGCCCTGTTTCTGCTGGTGGCTTCTTTCCAGGACCTGGTGTAGTAGGGTCAAGGCCCTTCAGTGACTCCT
Organism: Cacajao melanocephalus; assembly: GCA_963573385.1. Lineage (NCBI taxonomy): Eukaryota > Metazoa > Chordata > Mammalia > Primates > Pitheciidae > Cacajao > Cacajao melanocephalus. Next base: position 21,540 of record CAUYLG010020635.1, read on the forward strand.
CTCTAGTCTTGACAGACAGAGGAAGGGTCTTTTGAGAATGAAGGAACAGGGCAAGTGGCCTCTAAAGCACCTCTGCCTGCGGGAAGACGTGGTGCTCAGCAGCTCTGCTTTGGAGAAGTGGTACTGGATCTTTTTTATTTTTTGAGATGAAATCTGTTACCCAGGCTGGGAGTGCAGTGGTGCAATCTAGGCTCAACTGCAGCCTCTGCCTCCCTGGTTCAAGCGACTCCCCTGCCTCAGCCTCCTAAGTAGCTGGGATTACAGGTGCTTGCTACCACGCCCTGCAAGTTTTTGTAGTTTTGGTAGAGATGGGGTTTCACCATGTTGGCCAGGATGGTCTCGCCTTAAGGGATCCTCCCACCTCAGTCTCCCACAGTGCTGGGATTCCAGGTGTGAGCCCCCATGCCCAGCATGGTGTTGGATCTTGATTGCCCCTTTGGTTCTAGGCACTTTTTGTGGGAGGTGGTCTTAGCCTTCTGAGGGGTTATACTTGGCCTGTGATATGATGCGATGTGAAGACATAATAACCTGTGTCTACAGGTCCTGAATCCTCCTGCTGCTCAGTAGGTGAGACTGGCCCCTGGAACAAAGGCTGTATATACCAAGGCCACCCTGCTCTGACAGCATGGTGATCGGAGACCCCATTCCTGCCTCCGACCACGCCCGTGGCATGGAGCCTCATGCCCATGGCTGGGAGCTCAGGGTATGAGAGCACATACGCTCTGGAGGCAGCCGTGGGCTTACACCTCTGACCTGATCTGGTGCTTATAGGCTGAAACTTGGGGCATGTAACTTACTTTTCTGAGCTCCATTTACTTATCTGGAAAAGGTGCTACAAAGGATTAGATACAGGGGAGAAGAAGAACAAACTAAACTGTGTGAAAGCCCCCAGCACAGGGTCTGGCACAGACGAGGTGCTCAGAACGCAGGCTTCTTCCTGGTTGGTGATTCCTTTTGTCTTCCCCTCTGGGCTCCTGGCCAGGAATTTCACCCCCTGTCCTGGTCCTGGGCCCCTGCTGGGTGTGCCCTCCCAGCATGTCTGGTGACCCCAGCTGCCTTTCTGCTTTCCCTACGTTGGTGATCTTGGTGCCTCTGCTGCTCCTCAGAGGCCTTTATAGAGCTCTGTGGTCAGGGGGTGGCAGGGGGGAGGTATGAGTGTGGCCTCTGCAGCTAGATTAGCTGGGTTTCAATCATGCTGTCATAGCTGATGTCCCTGTACTTTATTTATCTCACCTGTAAAATGAGGATGATGGTAACAGCATTTCAGGACAGGATTTTGGAAAGGAGTGATGAATCAATGAATCAAGTGCTTAGATCAGCTTCGGGCACGAAGTGAGTACCCAATAAACAGTTATCGTTTCATTCTTCTGCTCTTCAGACACCACCCCAGAATGCCTCCCTGACAACTGCCTCTGATCACCTCTCCTTCTTCTGCCCTCCCCTCCCCCACACTACCCTCCCAAGTCCCCATAGCACAGGGTTGATGCCACCCAGTAGCATCCTCAGGTACACCCCTGGGCAGTTTCCTTGGACACATTTAATATCAGACATGTTTGGAGCTCTGGGTTTTGGTTTTCGAGTGCCCTCTGATCTCCGAGGGCAGGAGATAGTGAAGAGGTGGATATGAGGGCCAAGAGGCGTGGGGGCGTCATGACTCTGGCAATGCTGCAGGAATTGAAGGAGGAATAAAACACCCCTTGCTCTACCCAGACAGACCACCAGTTGCTTTCTTTTCTCCTTTGCGGATTAAGCCCGCTAGGGCAAGCAGACAGTCAAGGCCACAGTGAGTTTGGTGGGAAGTCAAGTGGAAGGGAGTCAGGATTAAAGAGCTGGAGGGGCAGAGGAGGCTGGTCCAGGAGACCGGGAGGAGGGGTTAGGAGAAAGGAGACCTGGGGAGCTGAACTGCATCTTCTCTTTGTGCCGGCACTTGTCAGTTACTGGGGACGTCGATAGGCTGATGCTGGAGCAGCTGCCTGCCTTGCCCTGGACCACTGATTCATTCTGGATGTTTTTTTCTCCATATCTCTTTTTTGGTCTCAATACTTGGCTTGTGGGAAAGAGTTAGAAGCTGCTGGTCTCTATCCCGTCAGCATCTCAGAGTAGGGTCATCAGCTCCTACGAGACACCTGAGGCACGATGCGCAAGACCCATCCTGTCCGTTTTCTCCCAGGCAGCAATCTGGGGAGAAGTATGTGTGGCCATGGAGGGTGGGGTGCATTTTAGAGGAATTAATTGGTGGACATGGTATTGAAATTCTTGAAGAGAAGAATAAAAACACAGCAGATACTGTTAGATAGAATACAATTCAACATTACATTGATTCCTTTAGGCTTCGGATTAGATCAAACTCTCCCAAACAGAACAGCCAGGGGGAGTGTGACACAATCTAGTGAGCCTAAAACATGGAAACTGGTTCTGTCATTTGATCCATTGACATGAAAAAAGTCATTGCAGGTGATCCTTTGTCGCAGAAATGTGGAGTCTGACCTGGACTGCGTTCCCAGATCAGGTACATCCATACCTCAGCCTTCCACGGGGCAAAAGGCATTGGCAAACCACCTCAATGTCCTGCCTCAGTGTGACCCGGGAACATTTCCAGCCCACACTCATGTGGAGGATCCCCATGGGGATGATGATGTTTGGGGATATTTCCTCACATTTTCTCTGCTGAGAAACTAGCTTGAGTGGGCAGCAGATGGAGGCAGGTACTGCGAAAGTCTGCAAAGTGAATCCAGAACCTGGACTTCTGGAGTTGTGGTTGTCCCCAAACTTCCTTCCACTAAGATATCCATGATAGCAGCATCCAAATGGGCCCTCCTCATATAGCTGTGCCCGGGCTACAAGCTCCTGGGCAGAGGAAATAAGGCACCAGGACTGTGGGTTTCCAGTGACTGATCCAGGAGCCCATCCTATTTGCTCCCATTTAAGAATTCATCCAGGAATACAAGAGTGATATTATAGGGCCAATCTCAAATCTGCATTCATGTTAGAAGAAGGGAAATGATCTGCAAGGTTTGTCACTGAGGCACTAAAACTACAATTAATGACATAGCACTTGCAACACTCCCAAGATTGGTTCTGCCTGCCTGTGTGCAGGGCTCGATGTGAGCTAGAGACCTGGCCACACTGGCATGGATCTGCACGAAGGCCATGGCCATCCTGGGTGAGCCTCAACAGCCATGAGCTCCCCAAACTCTGACTCCGTAGGTGCGTCAGGTAAGGGGTGGTCCCCATGACACAGGTGCTTGCCTCCATGGATTTTCCCACAATGCAGAGGGAACAAGAATGGATTCTGGCTCTGCATATGGAACTGCCATGGAGGATGGGGTTATCTGGAGGCCTGTAGGAGAGAGAGGTGGCCATGGTGACTGGGGAGGCCACAAGGCTGAGGTGTGAAGAGAATTAGCTCAAGCCAAGGGTGATTCTGGTGCAGGATGCTCTCCTCTCACACCTTGTTACCAAGTGCTCTCCAGAGGTCTTTGGCTTGGCCTAAGGTGGCATGGCTGGCTCCCTCACAGGTACGGCTTCTGATCTTTCACCCGCGGGCCTCTTGGTTGCCACAGGGAGTTATGAAGCACTTACTTCTCAGAGACTCTGCTTGCTGGGCTCTCTGGAAACCCACTTCCCTTCTCTACCATAGGTCTCAGGAGGCCATCAAAGTGCCTCCAGGAGAAGCTGCACTAGGCATTCGGGGAAGAGTTGGGAAGCTGGGCAAGAGAGGGATGAAACAACACTGGGGAGGTCAGACAAGTGGCTGTGCAGTTTCCTAATTCCATCATGTTCTCCTTACCCAAGCTGCTTCTGCACATACAGGGCAGCTCCTGCTGCTTCCAATGCCTTTCTTCCCCCTCTTTGCTAACTCTTATCTTTCCTTTTGTTTTTGGGTTGGAGGACATGGCCTCCAGGAATTTCTCCATCCGCTCTCAAGTCTGGGGTAGACACCTCCTGTGTTTCCACAACCACCCGCATTTCGCCAGTCAGCTTGTCTGCATCTGTCACTTTGGGAAACAAGAAGACAGTAGGGATAGCGTCTTGCTCCCAGCCGGGGCTGATCCCAGAGTGGGGCACTTAATAAATATTTGCTTTTTTGGTGAGAGGGGGCAGGGATAATGGAAATTTGAATTTTCTAAAGTGAATACCATCTCTAGAAACCTAGAGATATGGAACTTGATCCTCTCAATTTTGATCTTGTTGGAAGTGAAGGGGAAAACCATCTTATAGGATCCCTCTGTATTTTTCTATTTTGCTGTTCTAGATGCAGAAGTAGAGGCAGGAGTAGGAAGAAGGAATTAGTGCAACATGCATTTGTCCTTGGCTAATGACCAAGTTCAGAGAAGAAAGTGGTCAATGAGAAGGAGTTAAAAGGTCAAGAGGAAACTGTGACATCCCCTAGCCTACTCCACTGCCTCTGATGTAAATATCATAGAATTAGGAACTAAACTTCTTCAGCCGGCTAACTCCGAGAGTCATGTCCAGGGGCATGTGCCATCTTGTAGAGTGTTTTTCCCAGGCCTCCCTTCATTGTTCAGTCTTTGGAATGTTTGATACTTGTGATCTGTCTAGGATCTTGATCAGTGTCTCGCCTGCTAAGGGAGCTGGGGCTGTCAAACCCAATGGATCAGAACTCAGCCATCCCTTCCTCCTCTGTAAAGGACCTCCGTGGGTCAGTTTTGGTTTCAGAAGGATGCAAATGAAGAACCCAGCTCTGACACTGAGATACGTAAACATGAGGTTCTCCCTGGGGCATAGCCCATCCCTGAAGAATTTCCCAGCATGCGTTGCACTTGGCAGAGAGCGTTGGATGAATGATGCCTAGATGTGGGGGCAGAGGATGAGAGTGACAAAAAGGAAGGCCACGGCCAGGATCCAAGGAAGTATCAGTCAGAATAGGGATCAAGTGGATACATCCAGCAACATTCCCAGCTGCATGGAGGGTAGAGTCCCGAGCACTATCTTCCCCACCGGGTCAGAAAGAGCATTTTCCTGGATCAGTTTTATGGCACCCCGCAGAGGAGATGGGGATGTCAGATGTTGGACATCAGATCTCCTTCTCCCAGTCAGGTGGCTGGGAGATGCGGAAACCACCATCAACGAGTCAGGAAGAAGGACTTGAGGCTGCGTAAGAAATTCGACTTCTGTCTCTGCTTCTGTTTCTTTTTGATGATGGGCACCCACACCAGCCCACACACCAGCATCATGAGTCCTAGGGACAGGAAGGCAGGCCCTACCATTTTGAGGATGGAGAGGCTCTTCTTACTCAGGTTCAAGGTATAGGCCAAGCAGGTGATGACCACGCCAAAAAGCAAGATGGCGCCACCCACAGACATGATGACGATGGGCTTGCGGTAGATTTCCCAGTTACTCCTGGGGGTGGTGGTCCAGACAGACTCACTCCTGGAGCTGATGCAAAGGGAGCTGGCAGTCTGGCTGGGCAGCAGGTCCTTGGCTTCTGGAGACTTCTCATCGACCTCCAGGGACTTGGGGAGCGTCTCCATCGTCATGGCTGCTCAGGACTGGGAGCCTAGGACCGGCAATAGTTGGAAACAAGAGTGGAGCCAAAGGAATCCTCACACAGCCTTCCTGTACTCAGCATCCATCTCTAGCCCCACTCTCAGTGGAGGGTGAACAAGGTCTTTGTGCTGAAACCAAAAAGAAAAAAGAAAATGAAATCCACATAAATAAGAAACCACCCAAGGTGGTATGAATTTTTTCCTCTTGTGAAAGATAAATATTATAACATTTTATTCAATCGCTTTTAATATTTAAAACAGGGAAGAGTTATGCCATTATAGAAACAAGCAAAAGATATATATTTTTTGTTTTGTTTTGTTTTTTAGATGGAGTCTCCCTTTGTCACCCAGGCTGGAGTGCAATGGCGCAATCTTGGCTTACTGCAACCTCCACCTCCTGGGTTCAAGAAACTCTCAGGCTGGATGAGTGCTGTGGCTCACGCCTGTAATCCCAGCACTTTAGGAGGCTTAGACAGTCAAATCATTTGAGGTCAGGAGTTTGAGACCAGCCTGGCCAACATGGTGAAACCCCGTCTTTTCTAAAAATATAAAAAAGTTAGCTGGGTGTGGAGATGTGTGCCTGTAATCCCAGCTACTTGGGAGGCTGAGGCAGGATAATCACTTGAACCCAAGTGGTGGAGGTTGCGGTGAGCTGAGATTGCACCACTGCACTCTAGCCTGGGCAACAGAGAAAGACTCTGACTTTCGTGCCTCAGCCTCCGGAGTAGCTGGCATTATAGGCACGCACCACCACACCTGGCCAATTTTTGTATTTTTAGTAGAGATGGGTTTTCACCATGTTAGCCAGGCTGGTCACAAACTCTTGACCTAAGTGATCCACCTTGGCCTCCCAAAGTGCTGAGATTACAGGCGTGAGCCACCGTGCCCAGCCAGCTATAGTTTGTTGAATGGCATTTTATTTTCAGACTCAACCACTTTCTAGCTGTCTGATCTTGACAGAGTTACTCAACTTCTCTTTGCCTCAGTTTTCTTATCTATAAGATGAGGATAATATTACTTTTTTCATAGAATTTTCAAAAAAGTCATGTGAATTAAGGGATGTAATGCATTGAAATAATGCCTAGCACATGGCAAGCACTCCATAAATGCTCATTTGCCTATTAGAAGAGTGACGCTTTATAGATAAATTTTGCATGTGTGTCCTGTGCCAGACACTGCATCAAACACTTCCTTTGTTAAACTGAAACCTCACAATTACCCTGTGCATTAGGCATTAGTCTTGTTTTACAGATGAGATAGAGAAGGCTCAGAGAGTTGAAGCAAATTATTTAAGATCACACGATAAGGAACTGTCAGAGGTCAGATCTGAACCCCGTCCACTCCTACCAGGTTATGCATAGGCTGGAGAACACCATGTAGGGCAGCCTAACCTACTCCACTATGTAGTGCAGCCTGGGCTTTCACATGCTTTGTCAGTAGAGAACAGTGATGTCTCAGGTTCGCAGTGCAGCCTTCTAAGATCTAAATGCTGCCCTTCCCCACCCTCCATGTTAATTACATTGAGGCCAATTTCCAGCTTCCCATTCTTAGACCTGGAAACGTATGGAGGCTCACTCAACTACCCACTCCAGGTTCTCATCAAGAGCCCATCTGCATAGCTCTCAGCCACAGGAGCTCCCTCATCTCTGGCCCCCACTCAGGGGATGTAGATGGTCACTGGTGTGGAGCAATTTCAGGGCTGGACTGCAGAGAAGCACTGAATACTTCATCAGAGCAGTGCTTTCTCAAATTCTTTTAATGTTGGATTAAAGCCTTTCTTTCTTCCTTCCTTCCTTCTTTCCTTCCTTCCTTCCTTCCTCTCTCTCTCTTTCTCTCTCTTTTTTCTTTCTTTCTTTCTCTTTCTTTCTCTCTCTCTCTTTCTTTCTTCTTTCTTTCTTTCTTTCTTTCTTTCTTTCTTCTTTCTTTCTTTCTTTCTTTCTTCTTTCTTTCCTCTCTCTCTCTCTTTTTTTTTTTTTTTAGATGGAATTTTACTCTTGTTGCCCAGGCTGGAGTGCAGTGGTTCAATCTTGGCTCACTGCAACTTCTGCCTCCTGGGTTCAAGCGATTCTCCTGCCTCAGCCTCCTAAGTAGCTGGAATTACAGGCTCCGCCACCACACCCAGCTAATTTTTGTATTTTTAGTAGAGATGGGGTTTCACCTTGTTGGTCAGGCTGGTCTCAAACTCCTGATCTCAGGTGATCTATCCTCTTTGGCCTCCCAAAGTGCTGGGATTACAGGTGTGAGCCACCTCGCCCAGCCTAGATTAAAGCCTTTCATTTCATAATCAGAAATGTGGGTTCAAGGATAAAGGTGTATATATTTACAACAAGGGAATAAGATGTAAATGACTGATATTAGCTACTTTCCTGAGGATAGGTTCTGTTTGAGAGGAAGGGGAGGTTGAAAGAGCCCAAGTTTTCCGTGTGGAGTTTTCACAAAGTTACTGCCCTGATTCATCTTTCAGATGTCTCCAAAGCATCTGCACAGTGCTTTGTACCCAAGAGATTTTTGCATATCTTTAATTGAATGAGTAAGTGAAAGAACAACTCTCTTTCCCTTCTTTCCCCTCCTCTGCCTTCTACTGGCTGCTAAGGATAAACACAGGACCTGCCCCACTTGTATAGAAGCCACTTACACACTTATTTATCTTCTAGCGGGAGCCTGGTACCTTGCCTGCATTAAGTTCGGGTGGTTGCTGCTCTCTGGGGCAGAGCCTGCACGCTCTCTCATCCTGTATCCTGAGTCCTCAGGCTCTCTGTCTGTTCTCCAAGGGGTCTCTGCTTGCTTGGGTTGACTTTCCTTAAACAGCTCTCCAGGCTTCTGCTCTTTCTCCCTCTTCAGATTAATGCCTCTGGACCTTGGGTTTACCCTCTTTCCTCGCCAAGAATCCTGCGCTTCCTTCTCTGGCTTCTTTTGTTTCCTATTGGGCTCCTCACGCTCCACTCATGCCAGCATTTACAAAATATCCCTATTTGGGAATGGATTGGGAGAGATTTCTTTCCATAGCAAAAGATTTTATTGGGGACGGTGGGCTATTCATCCCGGTCACAATGAAACCACCCTCCCCAGCTCAAATAGGGTGCCTGCTAGGGAGGCTAGAATTAGACTCAGATATGGGGTGGGGTGCTCTTTGGGAAACCATTCTACTGGCCCAGAGTTAAAAAGAGCCTGCGATAAAGGAGGTGGTGTCCAGAGCTGGTGGCCCCCAAGCCCTGATGCTCTGCAACCTGCCCCTTCCTCTTGATCAAGCACTTCTACACAGAGATGGGTCCCTTACTGAATGCGTTCTCCTTCAGTCCTTCCTATGGTGTTAATATCAGCAGAATCCCTCCAACCTCCTCATTCCATCCCTCGATGCTCAGACCTGAACTTCTGAACTAGTGTACCCCCCGACCCCAAGAATAATGATTCCATTCTCCAGAACAGTTACAGATCCCTCCCCTTTAACAGGAGGAAATAGCAGTTGTCACCAAGGCCTTCAGAATTTGGCCTTGGTAATATTAAAGTTCGGATCTCTACTTCCTAAGACTCTGAAAATGTTACAAGGTGCTTTTGTAATCATGGGGACCCAGTGTGTGCTTCTCTTTGGATCCTGTGGTCTATTTACATAAGTGAAGTAGTCATTTAAAAAGTGATTTTTTTTTCCCTGTGGGCTTAGAGGGTAGGGATGGGATCATAAAACTGTTAGGAAATCTTGTGCTGGTTATTGCAATCTGGTCTCATATGAGGATGTTTGATCACCTTCACCAGAATTCTTTTTCTTGATAGTCATTTCCAGCCCTTTTCAGTGAAGACAGGGGACGATATGATTGCTGTTTCCAGAAGTTGGAAAGGTTGTGATGAAGGCATTAAAATGCAGTGATTCTCAGTGGTGCCAGAGAAGATAGCTGGGGCTGGGCAGGGAAGGGCTTGTTCCTAGGAGCTGCCATCTAGGATGGAGGGGGCTCAGGAACAGGAAGTGTTCGCCAGGAGGCTGGGACCACTGCAGGGACATTTGACTCCTGATTCAGAGAGAGGAAAATGGGCCTTGCTGGAATTAACTTACACCTTCTTTTTGGCTCTGCATCGCAGTCGCTAGTTTAGTTTCATTTTCTAGGGGCAGAGACTGAGACCCAGTGGGGTTTAGGAGCTTGGCGAACTACACCCTTCCCCATCAGGCCAAGGTCTTTGGCCTCAAATCTCCTTGCGCTGCACTGCAGCTGGTCTGGATGGGTCCTGAAGGTTCCTCAACTACAGGAATCTTGAGATTTACACTTTGGGGCTTCATCCTGTAGTAAAACAATCTCTCAATGATTACGGTATAATCCCCTAATATTGATCCACTGCACAATGTGAGAAAGAAGAATCCTGTTGTATGTTTTTCATAATGTGACATTTATTCAGTTTGAAGGACTATTTTCTATTCTGAGATCAGAATGTAATGTAGTGGAGTCTTTCCTTGGTGTTGGAATATTCTTCATTTTAGGAAATGATTATGATGGAAGAGGATCACTGGTTTTGTTAGTATCTGCCCAGAAAAAAAAATTGGCCACTATATAGTGCTATCTATCATCTATCTATCTCTCTATCTATCTCTCTATCTATCTATCTATCTGCAATCGTCCAAGAAATCCCAAAGAACAGTAACCGTCAATTTATTGGAAGGGAGGATGTATCCTTGGGAGAGTGAATGGGCAGGCAGGGATGCATTGCTAAGCAATGACAAAAAGAGAAGCAGTTCTCTTCCCCAGAGCAGAGGGAATGTCTACTCTCCCCTCCCTCCCACCCTACTCTGTAACTGTGACCAGCAAGAGACAAGCAGCAACTAGAAACAGAAGCAGGCAGGCAGGGCAGGGTGGTGGACGGGACTTTGTACCAGGAAGAATGAAGCCTAGTCATTCACAGTTCCAGCAAGTCACTGAACTTACTTGCAGAAGCTGCATGTGATGGAAAGATCCAGGTCTTTGGCATCAGAGTAACCATGATTTGAATGCAGTTTGCCAGTTACATGCTGTGGGTCAGGTGACTTCAGCCCCTGAACCCTGCTAGCCCCATATAAAACAGGGATAATGGAGTATCTACCTTGTAGGGTTGCTGTGACAGTCAAATTTCAAAAAACACTGCTATATTGTCTGACACATTCTACGTGTTCAGGAAATGGCCTTGGTTGCCATGGCAATTATTTTCTTTCTGGGTCTCTATTTTTCCATTTAGAAAATAAAGGAGTTTGGTTAGGTGACTTCTTTTTTCTGCAACCTCCACCTCCTGGGTTCAAGCGATTCTCCTGCCTCAGTCTCCCAAGTAACTGGGACTACAGGCGCCTGCCACCATGCCCAGCTAATTTTTGTATTTTCAGTAGAGATGGGGTTTCACCATATTGGCCAGGCTGGTTCTGAACTCCTGACCTCATGATCCACCCGCCTTAGCCTCCCAGAGTGCTGGGATTACAGGCGTGAGCCACCGCGCCCATTCTTGTTAGGTGTCTTCTAAAGCTATTTTAGATGTCTATAGATAATGAATCAGCTTGAATTCTGAGAATTGAGGTTTCCAGAAAATCACCAATTCATGGGCCATAGGAGTTTTATAACATTTTATTAAAGTACCAGTAAGATTCTATTTTTTAAATTCTATACCAGGGCTTTTTTCTCTTTTTTTGAAATGGAGTTTTGCTCTTGTTACCCAGGCTATGGTGTGATCTCAGCTCACCGCAACCTCCGCCTCCCAGGTTCAAACAATTCTCCTGCCTCAGCCTCCCGAGTAGCTGGGATCACAGGCATACTCCAGCACGCATGACTAATTTTGTATTTTTAAAGATGGGGTTTCTCCATGTTGGTCAGGCTGGTCCCTAACTCTCGACCTCATGTTATCTGCCTGCCTCCGCCTCCCAAAGTGCTGGGATTACAGGCGTGAGCCACCACACCCAGCCTCTCACTTCCTTCTTGACTTGGGGGGTCTTCCAGCCTCCATTTATGTTCCCCTTCCTTGTATTGTGGTCTGGAAACTCTCTTAATGCAATGAGCTGGGGCAATGATTGGGCTAATCTCACTGTTTTCCCCATCTTTCATT
>CAUYLG010020636.1:0-11159 GCA_963573385.1 Cacajao melanocephalus
CACTGTAAGGGTAAATTCCCCGGGGGGGTTTTTTTTGGGGGTATTTGGGGGGGGTGGGGGGGGGGTTGGGTGTTTGGGAAAGGATAACTTGGGGAGAAATGCCATATATAGGTGATGGGGAGATGGAAGCAGCAAACCACATTGCCATGTATGTAAGTATGCAACAATCCTGTATGTTCTGCACATGTGCCCCAGAATATATATATATATATATATATATATATATATATATATATATATTGCACTTTAGGTTCTGGGGTACATATGCAGAACACACAGGATTGTGTGTGTATATATATATATATATATATATATATATATATATATATCCCATCAAAAAGTGGGTGAAGGATATGTACAAATATTTATGTGTCCAACAAACATGAAAAAATGCTCATCATCACTGGGCATTAGAGAAGTGCAAATCAAAACCACAATGAAATACCATCTCATGACAGTTAGAGTGGTGATCATTAAAAAGTCAAGAAACAACAGGTGCTAATGAGGATATAGAGAAACTGGAACAGTTTTGCACTGTTGGTGAGAGTATAAATTAGTTCAACCATTGTGGAAGACAGTGTGGTGATTCCTCAAGGATCTAGACCCGGAAATACCATTTGACCCAGCAATCCCATTATTGTGTATATACCCAAAGGATTATAAATCATTCTCTTAAAAAGACACATGCACATATATGTTTACTGTAGAACTATTTACAGTTGCAAAGACTTGGAACCAATCCAAAAGCCCATTATTGATAGACTGGATAAATAAAATGTGGCACATATACACCATGGAATACTATGCAGCCATGAAAAATTACATTTATATCCTTTGCAAAGACATGGATGTAGCTGTAAACTATCAGTCTCAGCAAACTGACACAGGAACAGAAAACCAAACACCACCTGTTGTCACTCATAAGTGGAAGTTGAACAATGAGAACACATGGACACAGGGAGTGGAACACGCACTGAACCCTCTCAGGGCGTGAGGACAAGGGGAGGGAGAACATTAAGACAAATAATGCATATGGTGCTTAAAATCTTGGTGATGGGTTGATAGGTACAGCAAAGCACTACAGCACATGTATATCTATGTAACAAACCTCCACATTCTGCACATGCATCCCAGAACTTAAACTAAAAATAAAAATAAAATAATATAAAATGGTACATACTTAAATCTAAGACCTCAATCCATGAAACTGCTACTAGAAAATATTGGAGAAAAACTTCACCACATTGGTCTGGGCAAAAATTTCTTAAACAATGAACACAAGCATATGCAACCAATGCAAAAAATGATAAATAGGACAAAATTAAGTAAAAAATATTCTGCACTGCAAAGGAAGGAGTAAACCAAGTGAAGAGAAAACCCACAGAGTGTTAAAAAAAAAAAAGTTTCAAACCACCCATCAAGGGATTAAACACCAAAATATATAAGGAGCTGTAACAGCTCTGTAAAAAAATCTAACAATCTAAGCAAGCATGAGCAAAGTATCTAAATATACATTTTTCTAAATAAGACATACAAATGCCAAACAGGCTTATAAAAAGGTGCTCAGCATCAGTGATCATCAGCGAAATGCAAACGTAAACTATAAAGAGATATCATTTCACCTTAGCTAAAATGGCTCATATCCAAATGACAGGCAATGCTGGCAAAGATGTGGAGAAAAGAGAATCCCTGTACACTGTTGGTAGAACTGTAAATTAGTACAGCCACTATGGAGAACAGTTTGCAGCTTCCTCATGATAGTAAAAATAGAGCTATCATGTAATCCAGCAATCCCACTGTTGAGCACATACCAAAAAGAGAGGAAATCAGTATATCAAAGAAATATCTATATTTCTATATTTGTTACAGCACTGTTTACAGTAGCTAAGACTTGGAAGCAACCTAAGTGTCCATTAACAGATAAATAGATAAATAAAATGGGTTACCTATACCCAGTGGAGTACTATTCAGTCATAAAAAGGAGTGAGATCCAGTAATTTGCAACAACGTGGATAGAACTGGAGATTATATTATGTTAAATGAAGTACATAAGACACAGAAAGACAACTCATGTTCTCTCTTTTTTTTGTGGGCTCTAAAAATTAAATAAATTGAACTCATGGAGATAAGGAGTCAGAGGATGGTTACCAGAAGCTGGAAGGGATAGTGAGGGGATAAGGGTGAGAGGCAGATGGTTAATGGTTACAAAAGTTTAAAAGAATGAATAAGGCCTACTATTTGATAGCAAAAGGTGACTATAGTCAATAACTTAACTATGCATCTTTACATAACTTTAGGAGTTTAATTGGTTTGCTTTCAAGTCAATGGATAAATGCTAGAGGGGATGGATACCCCATTCATTTTCATTTTTTTTTTTGAGATGAGTCTCTCTCTGTCACCAGGCTGGAGTGCAGTGGTACGATCTCAGCTAACTGCAACCCTGCCTCCCGGGTTCAAGGGATTCTCCTGCCTCAGCCTCCTGAGTAGCTGGGACTATAGGTGCAGGCCATTACGCCCAGCTAATTTTTGTATTTTTAGTAGAGCCATGGTTTCACCCTGTTGGCCAGGATGGTCTCCATCTCTTGACCTTGTGATCCACCCACCTCGACCTCCCAAAGTGCTGGGATTACAAATGTGAGCCACTGCGCCTAGCCTACCCCATTCTTAATGATGTTCTTATTTCATACTGCATGCCTGTATCAAAATCTCTTATGTACCCTGTAAATATACACACCTACTATATACCCACAAAATTAAAATTAATTGATAATTAATTTTAAAAATAATAATAAACACATGGTCTAATGGAACATAACAAAGATCCCAGAAACAAATTCACACATCTACAGTGAACTCATTTTTGACAAAAGAGCCAAGAACATACACTGGGGAATCAACATTCTCTTCAGTAAATTGTGCTGAGAAAACTGGATATTCATATGCAGAAGAGTTAAACTAGACCCCCGTCTCTTACCATATACAAAAATCAAGCCCAAATGGATTAAATACTTAAATCTAAGACCTCAATCTATGAAACTACTACAATAAAATTTTGGCAAAAATCTCCATAACATTTGTTTAGACAATGGCTTCTTGAGCAATACCCTGTAAGCACAGGCAACCAATCAAAAATGGACAAATGAGAGCACATCATATTAAAACATTTCTGCACAGTAAAATATGCTATCAACAAGGTGAAGAGACAACACACAGAATGGGAGAACATATTTACAAACTACTCATCTGATTGGAATATATAAGGAGCTCAAACAACTGTATTGAGAAAAATGATACGATCAAAAATTTGGCCAAAGATTTGGATAGACCTTGTATAAAAATGGCAAATAGGCATATGGAAAGGTGCTCAACATTACTGATCATCAGATAAATGCAAATCAAAACTATAATGAGATATCTCATTCCAGTTACGACTCCTTCTATTCAAACAGGCAATAACAAATGCTGGCGAGAATGTGGAGAAAAGGGAACCATTTTACACTGTTAATGGCAATGTAAATTAGTACAACCCACTATGAAGAATAGTTTGGATGTTCCTCACAAAACTGAAAATTGGGCTACCTCATGATTCAGCAATTCCCCTGCTGGGTATGTACCCCAAAGAGAGGAAATTAGTACATTAAAAATATATCTGCACTCCTACATTTGTTGCAGCACTATTTACAATAGCTGAGATAGGAAGCAGCCGAAGTGTCCATCCACAGATGAATATATTTTAAAATGTGGTTTATATATAAGATGGAGTACTATTCAGCTGTTAAAAGAATGAGATCCGGTCACTTACAACAGCATGTTCTCACCACATGTTCTCACATATTTGTAGGATCTAAAAAGCAAAACAGTTGAACACATGGACATAGATACCAGAAGACAGGTTTACCAGAGGCTGGAAAGGGCAGTGGATAACTTGGAGGAAGTGGACGTGGTTAATGGGGACAAAAATAGTGAGAAAGAATGAATAAGACCTACTATTCTGTAGCTCAACAGAGTGATTATAGTCAATAATAACTTAATTGTACATTTAGAAATAACCTAAAGTGTGTAATTGGGTTGATTGTAACACAAAGGATAAATGTTTGAGGATTTGAATACCCCATTCTCCAAGATGTGCTTATTTCACATTACATACTTTTATAAAGTATTTTATATACCTCATAAATATATACACATAGTGCGTACCCACAAAAATTAAAAAAATAAAAACCTTTAAAAAGATACAGTAGTTTATGTACCACAATTACAGTGTTATAACATTCTGTGTGCTTACGATTACCACTGAGTTTTGTACCTTCTGATAGTTCATTCTTCCTCAATGACATTTTTTTCTTTCACATTAAATAACTTTCTTTAGCATTTCTTGTAGCAAAGGTTTAGTGTTGATGAAATTCTTCAGCTTTTGTTTGTCTGGGCAAACCTTTATTTCTCCTCTACACTTGAATGTTATTTTTACTGGATATACTATTAAAGAATACAAGCCTTTTTTTTTTTTTTCCCTTCAGCACTTTAAATATGTCATGTCATGCTCTTCTGGCCTGTATAGTTTTCAATGAAAAGTCCACTACTGGATGTATTGGAGCTCCATTGTATGTCATTTCTTTTGTTTCTCTTGCTACTTTTTAGGATTCTTTCTTTATCCTTGACCTTTGGGAGTCTGATTATTAAATGCCTTGAGGTAGTCTTCTTTGAGTTAAATCTGCTTGGTGTTCTATAACCTTCTTTTACTTAACTATTGATATCTTTGTCTAGGCTTGGAAAGTTATCTGATATTATTCATTTGAATAAACTTTCCAACCTGTCTTTTCTCTCTACCTCCTCTTTAAGGCCAATAACTCTTAGATTTGCCCTTTGGGGGTTATTTTCTAGATCTTGCAGACATTCTATTTTTAAGGGGTTTTTCTTTTATCTTCTCTGATTGTGTGTTTTCAAGCTCACACATTCTTCTGCTTGATCGGTTATGCGTGAAAAGACTGATGCATGCTTTAGTGTGTCAATTGTATTATTCAACTCTAGAATTTCTGCTTGATTCTATTTAGTTATTTCAGTCTCTGTTAAATTTATCTGATAGAATTTTGAATTATTTTATTTGATTATCTTGCATTGTTTTGAGTTTTCTCAATGCAGATATTTTGAATTCTCCATCTGTAAGGTCACATATCTCTGTTGTTTTTTTTTCAGGATTGGTCACTGGTGCCTTATTTGTTTCATTTAGTGAGGTCATGTTTTCTTGGATTGTCTTGATTCTTGTGGATGTTCATTAGTGTCAGAGCATTGATGAGTTAGACATTTGTTATAATATTTTCAGTGTGACCTGTTTGTGCTCTTACTTCTTGTGAAGACTTTACAGGTATTTGAAAAATTTGAGCTCCAAGCCCAATAACTGTGTTTTTTGGAGACTCATAGAGGTACCATCTTGGTGACCTTGGATAAGATCCAGAACATTTCTCTGAATTACCAGTAAGAGATCCCTCCACTTTTCTCTTACTTTCTCTCAGCTAAATGGAGTCTCTGTCTCTCTCTGTGCTAAGCCATCTTGAATGCCATATATTGATGCAAGTACCTCTGTGGTCACCACCACTGGGACTGTGCTGGGTCAAACCTGAAGCCAGCACAACACTGGAGCTTGCCTAAGGCCTGCTGTAATGACTACCAGGCTACCACCTATGTTCACTCAAAGCCCTAGGGCTTTACAGTCAGCAAATATGTCCTTCCCTTCAGAGTAATTAGTTGCCCAAAATCCTGGGCATGTCCAGAGATGCTGTGGGAGCCAGGGATTGGAGTCAAAAACCTTAACAATTTACCTGATATTCTATTCTATTGCAGAAATCTGGCACTCAAACCACAATACAAAGTCTTCCCTCCTCTTCCCTTTCCTTTCCAAATGCAAAGGTGCCTCTCCCTGTGGCCACCACCACTACCATTTCATGGGGAGTTCTGCCAGTCAACTGTCAATGTTCACTTAAAGTTTTGAAAGGTCACTTCAGTCAGCTTGTGGTGTGTGCTGCCAGGACTGGGACTCACCCTTCAGGAAAGTGAGCTCCCCTCTGGCCCAGGGCAGGTCAAGAAATGCTGTCCAATAATCTAGGTCTGGACTCTGGGACCCTAGGAGGCTGCTTGTTGCTCTAGCCCACTGTGACCAAGCTAGTACCTAAGTTGCAAGACGAAGTCCCATTTACTCTTCCCTCTGCTTTTCTCAAACAGGAGTCTTTCACCATAGCCACCACAGCTGGTTATGTGTTGAAGTACACCTGAGGCCAGCATGTCTCAGGGCTCAAGGCCTGGGTATCAATGCTGGTTATGCAAGGCCCAAAAGCTCCTTAGTCAGAAGGTGATAAATCCTGCCAGGACTGGGTCTTTCCCTTCAAGGCCTTCAGTTTCTCTTTCATGCAGGATTGTCTAGAACTGACGTCTATGAGTTAGGGCCTGGAATGGGGCCTTTTGACTGCCCAGTGCCCTGTCCTACTTAGGCTGTGTTGGTATCCAAGAGGCAAGATGAAGTCCTCTTTACCCTTTGCTCTCTTTTTCTTAAGCAGAATGAAGAAGACACTTATTGCTGTGAGCTGTACTGCACAGGGCTTTGAGAGGAGTGGTACAAGCACTCCTTCAGCCACTTAACTGGTATCTCCCTAGGTCACATGCCACCCTAGTCTACTGCCTCTGGACCCATCCCAGCACTAGGAGTTGTGTAGGAATTATAGTCCTTGTGTCCTAGACTGTCTATCAAGTTTGCCTAGAACCCTAGAACACTATGGCGCATGAAAATGAGGTTTGCTGAGAAACTCAAGGTCCAACTACTGGGATGGGCAAACCTTTTCTGACTAGGGCTGATCCAGTGTTCCTTCCATGGGTAGATTCTGACTGAAGCCAGCATGGCTTTGCTCTCCACTGTGACATGGAAGCACTGAGATCAATGTAAAGTCCCCCAGTCTCTTCACTCTCCCTCTTCCAAGAGAACAGATGCTCTCTTTGTGCCATGTGGCCACAGCCAGGGCAGAGAAGAGAGGTGGTGTCAGCAATTCAATACTATCTTTCTTACCCTCTTCAATGCCTCTTTCAGCAATATGACATTAAAACCATGTACTATGATTGCTCACCTGATTTTCAATTCTTGTGATAGTGCTTTTCTGAGTGCAGATAGTTGTTAAAATGTAGTGTTCTTGTGAAGGAGATAAATAGCGTAGGCTTCTATTCCCCCATATTGCTCCACTTCTCTAAAATTTCAGTAGGAGTTGCATTATACCTATAGATCAATTTAGAGAGAATTGACATCTTTATGATATTGAGTCATCTAACTCATGAACATGGTATCCTTCTCTCCATTTATTTATGTTGATTTTTTCAGACTTTTGTAATTTTCAGCATACATAGTCTGTACACATTTTGTTAAGTTTATATCTAAGTAGTTAATTTTATTGGAGTGAATGTAAATACTTTAAATTAAGGTTTCCTTATTATCATTCTTAGTATCTAGAAACATATCTGATTTCTGTGTGTTCATCTACTATCCTGAGACCTCACTGAAGTGACTTACTATTTTTAGAAGTTGTTTTGTAGATTCATTGGAATTTTTTAGAAAACAGTTATGTCATCTATAAATAAAGACTTTTATTTCTCCCGTTCCAATCCATATCCCTTTTATTTGTTTTTCTTGCCTTACCGCAGTGGCCAGAATGTCAATTACTATGTTGAATGACTGATAAAAGCAGAACTCTTACCTTGTTCCCAATTATAGGAAAAGGCATTCAGTCTTTCATGATCAATTATGTTAGCTGTAGGATTTTGGAGATGCACTTTGTCAAGTTCTAACTATTCCTATTTTTAGTTGTCGAAAGTATTATTTTTCTTTAATCATGACTGGGTGTTGGATTTCATCAAATGTCTTTTCTCTATTAATTAATATTATCATATTTTTCTTATTTTTTAGTCTGTTTACATAGTGGATTAAACTGATTCGTTTTTTTTCCTTTGAGATAAAGTCTCACTCTGTCACCTAGGCTGGAGTGCAGTGGGACGATCTCGGCTCACTGTAACCTCTGCCTCTGGGGTTCAAGTGATTCCACTGCCTTGGTCTCCCGAGTAGCTGGGATTACAGATGAGCATCATGATGCCCAGCTAATTTTTGTATTTTTAGTAGAGTTGGGGTTTCATAATGCTGGCCAGGCTGGTGTCAAATGCCTGACCCCATGATCCCTCAGCCTCCCAAAGTGCTGTGATTACAGGCATGAGCCACCACGCCCAGCCCACTGATTCATTTTCAAACTTTGAATGAGCATATCAGGAATGAATCTCACTTGGGCGCATTGTTGAAGGAGGTTTGCTAATATTTAAATGTGCACTTTTGTGTCTACATTTATGAGAGATATGGCTATGTGGTTTTCTTTGTTTTGTACTTGTCTGGTTTTGGTATTCAGATAATACTAACCTCACAAAATAAGTAAAAATGTCTTCCTCTCTCTTTTATTTTCTGGAGGACAAAGTGAAAAATTGGTGATTCAACCTCTTAAATAGTTATAGGGCTATTGAGAATGCTCATTTCTTCTTAATAGAAGTTTGATAGTTTGTGATTTTCAAAGTATTGGTTTATTTATTATAAGCTATCAAATTTATGAGTATTACTTTATTCATTGCATTCTCTTATTATACTTTTTATGATTACATAATCTCTAGTGATGTTTTCTGTTTCATTCTCAATATTGTTTTAATCTTCTCTCATGTTTATCAGTCTTGTTCGGGGTTTGTTGATTGCATATTTTTTTAAAGAACCAACTTTTAATATCATTGATTTCCTTCATTATTTTTCTAATTTTAATTTTATTGGTTTCTGTTCTTTATTATTTTGTTTCTTCTACTTGTTTTCCTTTTTTGTTTTAGTTTCTTGAGTCGAGAACTTGGAATATCATTTTGAGACTTTATCTTATTTCTAATATAAGCATTTAGTATTATACGTTTCCCTGTCAGCACTACTTTAGGTGCATCTAGTTTAATTTAATATTGTTTTGATCATATTTCAAAAGACATTCAAGAAATCTACAATCTAAAATGTTGATAATCTGGAAAGATCAGAATTTGTATCCAAAATCCTAAAAGAAATTACAATTCTCAAAAATTAAATTTCTGAATACTGAAATTTTAAAGGGTGAATTCTGGGGAATAGATTAGTGCATTTTTGGTTGTATGCAGGATAATTACGTCATGTTAATTGTATCACATTGGGCACTGTTACTTTGTTATTGTTTTTATTTTCATTTCGTGGAAAATTCAGATGAGTGGATTGGTCATGTAATATGGCAGTGACTAGAACATCAGTTTAAAAATGTACTGTTTCCCTAAGTTGGTATTATTTTCCAGCTGATGATGTTCCAGAAGCTTTTAGTGAATTAAAGCCAAATGTGTCTGAAGAAGCCAGTGAAGTTACTGGCTGGTTGAAAAAATAATTATATGCATGGTAAGATAAGGAGACAAACAAGTATATCCCTTTGATTACCACTATCATTTCCACCAAATTTGTCGTGTGTACATTAGTGCATGAAGAATCGATTTCCATGTACCAAAAACAACGTAGAAGCATGGCACAGAAAAGACAGGAAAAATTAATAGGGAATGCTCACGTTGGTGTATACCAAATCAGAAGAATTTCAAAAAGAGAAGCACATTCACAAAAAAGTATATGTGAATGTATTATTCAAGGAGAGTTATGTCTCAAAAAAGAAATATCTCTTCGTTATGGTGCAAGACTTCAAAATATAATCAATGCTTGTGAAAGTTGGTCAGCTCTTACAAATTATCTTTGTGCAATTGCCCATCATTTATTTCTCTAATATACTTTTTCATGTCAAATTTTCTTCTCAGTTTTTTTTTAGGTTTTCTCTTCTCTTTAGTTATTTTCCCCACTATTTTAAATTGTCAGCATTCTTTTTTTTATAATTTATTACACTGTGTCATTTATCTTCACAACATTTCTAACACTGGAGGTACAAATCCTATGTAGGCCTTTAGAGTTCTAATTCTTTTCATGCATTTTTTTTTTTTTTTGCAAATTTGACTCCTTAAAAGTGCCTTATCACAATATTGACTTTGTGTGTAAGCATTGTGCATTCACATGAAAGTGTTAACACTTTCTCAATAATTGAAGGGATGCCTTTGTTGTCTGTCTACATTTGTAAAATACAAAATTTCTGGAGATGCCAGCTCTTTGGGTGACTGCATATGCAGTGCTAAACAACACTGTTTTTCAATCAATCTCAGCAAAATACTTAGGTTGTTCATCGCAGTATTTTACATAACTGCAGTTATAAAGCTGAGTGTACACCATTATTAATCATAGTAACCTGTATTTATGCATTTTCCTTTTTGGCTTATTTCTTTATTAATGTGGTTCATTTGCTCACATCTGTTATGCCCATGTGACTTTTGTTAGTATAACTGAGTGTTTATGCTTGCAAAAGAATATGTATGTCATTATTGCCTATTTTTAGTGTAAAGTGGCCTATAAAGTATTATGTTGTTTTTTTTTTGAAAGAAAGAAAAAGAGAGAAAAGAAGAAAGAAAGAGTGAAAGAAAAAAAAAGAATGAAAGAGAGAAAGAAAGAGGAAGAGAAAGAGGGAGACAGAATGGGATTCTTGTTCTATTGCCCAGGCTAGAATGCAGTCTAAAAATGGGTATTAAAAACCTATTTTATGCCAATAATTGTGCTTAACAATGGAGACAGGAAGGAATAAGGGATGAAAATAACAAACAAGCAGCCAACCAATATTTTATTTAAACCTGTGAAATGCTATGCAGTTGTTAAGGAGTGGTTTACTTCCAATTATGTGGTCACTTTTTAAATAGGTGTAATGTGATATTGAGAAAAATGTATGTTTTGTGGATTTGGGGTGGAGAGTTCTGTAAATATTTGTTAAGTTTACTTGTTCCACTTCTGAGTTCAAGTCCTAGATATCCTTGCTAATTTTCTATCTCGTCGATCTGTCTAATATGGACAGTATAATGTTAAAGTCTCCCATTATTATTGTGTGGGAGTCTAAGTCTCTTTGTAAGTCATGAAGAACCTGCCTTATGTATCTGGGTGTTCCTGTATTGGGTGCGTATATATTTAGGATCATTAGCTCTTCTTGTTGCATTGATCCTTTCACCACCATGTAATG
>CAUYLG010020637.1:0-13213 GCA_963573385.1 Cacajao melanocephalus
CTCAAAATAATAAGAGCTATTTATGACAAACTCATGGCCAATATCATACTGAATGGGCAAAAACTGGAAGCATTCCCTTTGAAAACTGGCACAAGACAAGGATGCCCTCTCTCACCACTCCTATTCAACATAGTATTGGAAATTCTGGCCGGAACAATCAGGCAAGAAAAAGAAATAAAGGGGATTTAATGAGGAAAAGAGGTAGTCAAATTGTCTCTATTTGCAGACAACATGATTGTATATTTAGAAAACCCCATCACCTCAGCCCAAAATCTGCATAAGCTAATAAGCAACTTTATCAAAGTCTCAGGATAAAAAATCAATGTGCAAAAATCACAAGCATTTCTAAACACCAATAACAGACAAGCAGAGACCCAAATCGTGAGTGAATTCCCATTCACAATTACTACAAAGAGAATGAAATAAATAGGAATACAACTAACAAGGGATGTGAAGGACCTCTTCAAGAACTACAAATCACTGCTTAAGGAAATAAGAGAGGACACATACAGATGGAAAAACATTCCATCCTCGTGGTTAGGAAGAATCAATATTCTGAAAATGGCCATACTGCCCAAAGTAATTTATACATTCAATACTATGCTCATCAAGCTAGCACTGACTTTCTTCATAGTATTCAGGAAAAAAAAACCTTAAACTTCATGTGGAACCAAAAGAGAGCCTACATAGCCAAGAATCCCAAGCAAAAAGAACAAAGCTGGAGGGATCATGCTACCTGACGTCAAACTATACTACAAAGCTACAGTAATCAAAACAGCATGGTACTGGTACCAAAACAGAGATATAGACCAATCGAACAGAACAGAGGCCTCAGAAGTAATGCCACACATCTACAATCATCTGATCTTTGACAAACCTGACAAAAACAAGCAACAGGGAAAGGATTCTCTGTTTAATAAATTGTGTTGGGAAAACTGGCTAGCCATGTGCAGAAAGCTGAAAAACTGGATCCCTTCCTTACATCTTATGCAAAAATTAACTCCAGATGAATTAAAGATTTAAACATAAGACTTAAGATCATAAAAACCCTAGGAGAAAAACTAGGCAATACCATTCAGGTCATAGGCATGGGCAAGGAATTCATGATGAAAACACCAAAAGCAATGGCAACAAAAGCCAAAATATACAAATGGGATCTAATTAAACTAAAGAGCTTCTGCACAGTGAAAGAAACTATCATTAGAGTGAATAGGCAAACTATAGATTGGGAACAAATTTTTGCAATCTACCCATGTGACAAAGGGCTAATAACTAGAATCTACAAAGAATTTAAACAAATTTACAAGAAAAAAAAGCAGCCAACCAACCTCATCAAAACTGGACAAAGAATATGAGCAGACACTTCTCAAAAGAAGACATTTATGCAGCCAACAAACATATGAAAAGAAAACTCATCATCACTGGTCATTAGAGAAATGCAAATCAAAACCACATTGAGATACCATCTCACGCCAGTTAGAATGGCAATCATTAAAAAATCAGGAGACAACAGATGCTGGAGAGAATGAGGAGTAATAGGAACACTTTTACACTGTTGGTGGGAGTGCAAATTAGCTCAACCATTATGGAAGACAGTGTGACGATTCCTCAAAGATCTAGAAATAGAAATACCGTTTGACCCAGCAATCCCATTACTAGGTATATACCCGAAGGATTATAAAACATTCAATTATAGAGACACATGCACATCTATGTTTATTGTGGCACTGTTTACAATAGCAAAGACTTGGAACCAGCCCAAATGTCCATCAATGATAGACTAGATAAAGAAAATGTGGCACATATACACCATGGAATACTAGGCAGCCATAAAGAAGATGAGTTCATGTCCTTTGAAGGGACATGGATGAAGCTGGAGACTATCATTATTAGCAAACTGACACAAAAACAGAAAACCAAATACTGCATGTTCTCACTCATAAGTGGGTGTTGAACAATGAGAACACATGGACACAGGGAGGGGTACATCACATACCAGGCCCTGTCAGAGGGCTGACATTAGGAGAAATACCCAATGTAGATGATGTAGGGATGAATGCAGCAAGCCACCATGGCAGTGTATATCTATGTAACAAACCTGCATGTTCTGCACATGTACCCCAGAACTTAAAGTATAATAAAAAAATTTTTTAAAAAGCTAAAAAAAAAAAACGTTTAAGCAAGCCTGTGTCCTCTAGGGTTTCTCTTTTGTATGAATTAAGGACACATTCTATTGCCATGCATCTTCATATCACCTTGTCGCATTTCATTTACAGGTGCGTTCTGAATGAAATTATATGTCTAACTGATGCATCTTTTGTAATACTCATGGAAGTAAGCTTATACTGCCAGCTGGAGAGGCTATGCATATTAAATATGTTCCTTTGCAACATATACTGAAAACAAAGCTTCTGTTTCCTTTCTTGACAAACCAATTTGGGAATTTATACTTGTCAGTGCAAGGAGCTTTCTTATGTTCTATCCGCTTCCTATTACAACACGTGCATATTATTTATTTTGATCATTGGCTTTAGGGTAAAGAGTGACTGAGCCTTCAATTTCTAAACAGAACAAAAGAAGACCTCTGCATATTTTATATTTGTCAATTTGGTCAATCTGTTTTGAAAGTTATTCTTCTTTCATTATCTGACAGAAACTATGTATGATATGCAAAAATAATTGGTATATACAGGTTTAGTTGCAAAATGATTTACTGCCCCACTTGTGGCTTTTATTTTTACCCAACTCATCTTTACCCTTTCTCATCTCCTGGATCCATTCCTAGTCTCACCTATCTTTTTATTTTTTAAGCTGATAATACTATCTAAGTTTCTCCTAAGAAAACCTATCAGTCTATTAAATAAAAAGAAATGAGTATTGCTCTATAAATAAAAAACATCTATTGGGTCCACTGTCTAAAACTATGGCATGTCAAAGATTTTACTTACTCTATTCACAAGCTAAGAAGTTAGCCTGTTATATTTTCAGTGTCCTAAGAGAAGAAACTAACTCCTAGGTTAAAGGCAAAAGACATATAGTAGAAAAGATTCCTACATGCCTCAGGTTCATGTTGGTTTTCCTTGCCACTCCATCCCCAGTCTCACAGGGACAAACGGAGCCCCAGAAAGACACTACCCAGGCAGTGAGTGTGTGTCACTTCACTGCTGAAAACCTGGACCTTAAGGAACCCCAATTTTTTATAATAGGCTGCAAGCAAACCTACCCAGCCTTCACTCTGAAGGGAGATACAATCATTATCATACTGGACAGCAACCCAACCTGTCCGCTCCTCTAAAGGCAGACACTTTTTCTGTCTTCCAAAGCTGCTGAATCTGTGAACATCCTTGACAAGACAGTCCAGAATGAAAAAGCCATCAGTGCCTCCACTCACAAGAGGTGTAGAAATGTGACAGCACCATGGAAAGTTGTCTCCCACAACTATTACCTGACTTCTGTAATTTAAGATAAAAGGCGTCAATACCAAGTTCACAAATTGAGCAGATTTTTTAAAATTTCATTTTGATCAGCTACCAAAATGAAAAGTTACCATTATATTTCTCAAAGGCAGCATGAAAAGGCCTTTAGGGGTTGAAAAGTCATGAATTTAGTTGTGACTCAACTTCATCTAGAAGAATCACTTTGGACAATACACATTACCTGTCTAAATCTCAGGTACCAGGACCCTAAAGAAGGGGCAATGATGCCTCTGTAGTATGAATCTCTTAGCCTTATACCAGAAATACCATAGGCACTCACTAAGTGTGTTTGCTTCTCACATCCCACTTCCCAGAATTCACTCTAAGAGTCTACTCCTATAAATAAATGTTTCCAAGCCTTCTCCTTCAACTCTGAGTAGTCGTGGAAAGAGCTCACTGTCTGCTATATACTTGCACTTTATTCTCTGAGTAATCCAAGAAGAAAACAAGATAAAATCTGAGACAGTCTTGTTAGACAAAAAGCAGACACACTGGACTGCAAATCTTATTACAAACTAATTCTAAGAGAACAATTGTCACAATGATGCAATCTGATTAATTAGGGTTATTTTCAGACATATGGCATAGCAGTTGGAAAAGAACACAAATGTTGGAGTCATGCCTGCCTTAAACCCAACTCTGTTGGTTGGTTTATATGCCTGTAATGTTGTCAGGCCAGAAAGTTTTCCATTTTCTGTATATAAAATGGGCTTTAAAATACGTATCTCAGTTATTGTAGGGATCAAATGAGATCACATGGGTGAAGTATCTAATACATCATGTGACAGATGCACAAAAATATCTCAGTCCCCTTTTCTTTTTTCCTTCTATCATTTATATCACAAAGTTTATTTAACTTAATATTTGGTACCTTTCTGATCACATTTGAGAAATGCCTTGTGTGACCTCTCTCTTCTTTCAATCACTATCTCGCTTCTTTTCTTTCCCTAATTTCCAGAATTCTCAAGTGAGTGACCTTATGGCCATTGCTCCTTAACAAGTTTTCTTAAACTGGAGCTCTCTGCTAACCATAATCCCATGATAAGTCAATACTAATCCAATGTCAAATCACACACTCTGGCCATTCTCTCAACCATGTTTCCTGTCATAAGTTGTGAAGAATTATATTTTCTAAAAATGGTCACAGACATTTGTAGTCCTCCATCTCTTTTCAGAACCTCAACACTCCTATCGAGAGGTAGAGTCTGTTTCTCCTCCCTCTGAGCAGACCTGTAACTGCTCTGACATGTAGAACATGACAGAAACCATGCCATAGGACTTCCAAGGCCAGGCCATAAAATGAATGCAGCTTCTCCCTGGCTCTTTCTCTATCTTGATGTGTTTGCCTCTGAGTCCGGCCATCCTGTAGTGAAGACACTGAGCTACAGGATGAGGCTGTGTGTAGTGTTCCAGCCTTGCAGCCCCAGTGAGTTGCAGCCAGCATCAGCCACTAGATGAGAGTGAACAGCCTTAGGGTGATTCCCACTTTTAGCTAGTGAGTCCTTGTGTCTTCCTAGTGGCTCCAAAGACACAAAGACTCCCACTTTGAGTCTCTGTGTCTCCCTAGTGGAGGCTCCAAACCTTGTGGGACAGAGAAAATCTGTCTCCACTGTGTCTTAGACCCACTGCTGACCCACGATTCTACAACGTTAAAAAATGCTTTATGTCACAAAATTTGAGGCAGTTTCTCAGATTTGGTAACTGGAACATATTCCTTACCAACCATTCCTTCTGAAAATTCCCCATATTTCAGGGCTAAAACAATTCAATGCTTTAGGCTTTCATCCTGATCCTGTTATAAATCCTCTTTTGTTCTGGTTTGTCTCCCTGCCCTGCGATGATCCCCAAATTTCCTCCCTACATCTTTCTGTCAGCCCTACAGTGTCCCTTGTAGAGAATGCAGGTTCATGCTAAGTGTTTTTAAGCCTCTGTCTCAGGCCCACAAGAATGGTGACACAAACCAGGCTCCTGAGAAACAGGGTTGCAGGAAGCTGTCACAATTGGGATCCTACAGGATCCCACAATCTTATAAAATATCTAACTATTTTATAAGATTCAAATTTCTTCCTTAACATCTAGAGATTAAGTTATACGTAAATGATACTTAATTTGTTATTTTTTTTAACGTTTATATGCATCTTGAGACAATAAAAAATCCTGTACTATTATTATCACTTACAAGGTCTTCTCAATTTTGGTACTATAACCAGAGGCAGAAACTAAACAGACCGTCTTCCAAGTAAATTATAGTTTTTTTCTGACAGATGGAGAAATTTAAATCGAGAAGATAGTTTTGGTAGACAAATCAGTGAATTGTAGAAAAAATGTTTTAAAATACTTTGAAAAAGGAAAAATCTTTCATCGAATGCTATCCTTCTGATTTATTAAATAAGAGGAAATAAATAATCTTGCAGGGAGAAATCTCAAAAGTCTATCTTTTGCAAGAAAACCTGTCCTTCCTCTACATATTCAACAGTTGATAAAGAACAAAAACTGTGGTCAATACACTGATTCATCACAGATGAGAGTTTCCTATGGAGCCAAGCAAGAAATGGGTGATTGTGTATCTTGAAAGGCTATGACCAATGAATTTCTCAAGCCACTCTATTTGCATCTGGAACCTCTCAAATGTGAAAAGCAAAATAATAATAATAATATTTTGTAAAAAAAATAGTAAAAGAAGTCTATTGGAGTACTTTAAGTTGCAGAAGTAACAGCTGATCTTCAGCATCCTCTTCTATATTTAATGTCAACCATCAGGGTTATTAACAGAAACAAAATATAAGAGCAAATGAATATGTTTCAAGAGTATGATGCATTTATGATTAAGAAAATGCATATTACTGTAGATCAAACTTACCCCTGACTTTGTATCATTAATGTTAACAATAGACAAAAGATTAAAAAAGTCTTAATTCTATTAGATAATTGGAAACATGAATTCAGCTTGGATTGTATTTGAAGCATTGTTTCATGAACTGAAGAATGACCAACTTGCAATCTAAAGTCAGGTGATAAATGAAAGCTTATTCAGCTAGGAGGCTTTCTTATGAGGTGCTATGCAGCTGAGAGTTAGGTTGCATTTAATTTGTCATTGTTATTAATGATATGGAAAAGAGGATAAACAACAGATGAATGAGCAGGTAGCAGAAGATTGGAAAGTGTTGAATGCCAAGGCAATGCAGTGATGAGGCCCAAAGCAAGCTGAAAATCTATAACACACCCAAGAAATGACAAATCACTATATAAACCAGAAAACTAAATATACACAAAAGCCAATAAAATATATTAATTCAGTTAAAATGAAAAAAAAAGCATCAAGTTCATCCAAATAATTAAGACTTGAGTGGCCTAGGATATATCATATATGTGGTTTTCATATATTCAAGTAGCCAGGGATCTCTTAACACTCTATTTTCTTCTAGTTTATTGCACTTCAGCACATTTATAATGTCAAATTGAAGTATTAAATATATTTTTCAAGGATCCTACCAGTATGGAAACTGTCAATCATAGTTCTATGCCTCATGTGGACATAAGGGACAAGTAGATTCTCACTTCTATTTAGTTTTGTATTCTTGGGGAAATAAATTGAGAGAGATTGAGAGACAGAGAGAATGTGTGTGTGTTCATTTCTCATGAATCTATAACATTGTAGTGCTGCAAACCCATTTCAGAATTGCCTTGTATATGATCCTAATTCTCTTTCAAGTGTTCATAATTTCACAAATTGTTAATAGTGAAAAAACATTTGCGCTATGTACAGAAAAAAATGATTCTTCAGGATAGTGATTGGGCCTCAACTTAATGTACTTTATCATGAACTGTTCTTTCTGTGAGAAGGAGCTCAGTTAGGACAGGAGCCACTAATCAACACAAGAGGGCCAATTTATTGACTCCAATTTTAATAGACTTTAAAAAGATAGATAACAAATAGCAAGACTTTCGCCAAGATGGAGGAATAGAAACAGCTCCCGTCTGCAGTTCCCAGCAAAAGCAACACCTAAAAGCAAGTGATCGTCACATTTCCAACCAAGGTACCAGGCTCATCTCATTGGGATTGACTAGATAGTGGGAGTAGCCCAAGAAGGACAAAATGAAGCAGGGTGGGAAGTGCAAGGGGCCAGAGAACTCCATCTCCTAGCCAAGGGAAGCCATTAGGGACTTTTCTGAATACTCTGCACTCTGGCTTAGATACTGCACATTTCCCACGGTCTTCACAACCTGCAGACCAGGAGATTCCCTCTGGTGCCTACAACTCCAGCGTCCCAGGTTTCCAGCACAAAACTGGGCAGCGGCTGTAGCTGCATTAGTTTTCGGGTTTTTTTTTTTTTTTTGGTATCTCATATCCAGGGGCACCTGAAATGCCAGTGAGACAGAACTGCTCATTTCCTTGAAAAAAAGGGAGCTGAAGCCAGGGAGCCAAGTGATCTGGCTCGGTGGGTCTCACTCCCACGAAAGCCAGCAAGGTAAGATCCACTGGCTTGAAATTCTTGCAGCCAGCAGAGCAGTCTGAGCTTGACCTGGGACTTTAGAGATTGGTAGGGGGAGGGGAGTCTGCCATTACTGAGGCTCCGGTAGGCGGTTCTAAACTAGCCTGTGTAAACAAAGTCGCAGGGAAGTTTACACAGCAACTGGGTGGAGCCCACCGCAGCTCAGCAAAGCCTCTCCAGGCAGACTGTGACTGAACTCCCTTCTTGCTGGGCAAGATGGCTCCGAAAAAAGTCAGTAGCCCATTGGGGACTTATAAAGGCCCCACATTCCTGGGACAGAGCACCTGGGAAAAAGGGCAGTATGGGTCCCACTTCAGCAGACTTAAACATCCCAGCCCAGTAGCTCTGAAAGGACTAACAGTGCACACAGCACAGCACTTGAGCTCTGATAAGGGACAGACTGCCTGCTCAAGTGGCTCCCTGACCCCTGTTTATCCTGACTAATAGACACCACATACAGGAGAGCTCTGGCTGACATCTGGCAGGTACCTTTCTGGGTCAAAGCTACCAGAGGAATGAACAGGCAGCAATCTTTGCTGTTCTGCAGCCACTGCAGGTGATTCTCAGGCAAGCAGGGACTGGAGTGGACCTCCAGCAGACCTGCAGCAGAGGAGTCTGACAGGTGGAAAACTAAAAAACAGAAATAAATAGCTTCAACGTCAACAGAGAGGATGTCCATTCAGAAACTCCATCTGAAAGTCATCAACTTCAAAGACCAAAGGTAGATAAATCCATGAAGATTGGAAGAAACAAGTGGAAAAGGCTGAAATTACCAAAAACCAGAACACCTCTTCTCCTCCAAGGGATCACAACTCCTCCCCAGCAAGGGAACAAAACTGGATAGAGAATGAGTTTGATGAATTCACAGAAGCAGGCTTCAGAAGGTGGGTAATAACAAACTTCTCTTAGCTAAAGGATCATGTTCTAACCCAATGCAAAGAAACTAAGAACCTTGAAAAAAGGTTAGACAAAATGCTAACCAGAATAACCAGCATAGAGAAGAACGTAAATGACTTGATGGAGCTGAAAAACACAGCATGGGAACTTTGTGAAGCAAACACAAGTGTCAATACCCGAATCAATCAAGCAGAAGAAAGGATATCAGAGATTGAAGATCAACTCAATGAAATAAAGCAAGATGGCAAGATTAGAGAAAAAAGAGTGAAAATAAACAAACAAAGCCTCCAAGAAATAGGGGATTATGTGAAAAGACCAAATCTACATTTGATCAGTGTACATTCTGATGGGGAGAATGAAATCAAGTTGGAAAACACTCTTCAGGATATTACCCAGAACTTTCCCAACATAGCAAAGCACTGCAACATTCAAATTCAGGAAATACAGAGAATACCACAAAGATATTCCTTGAGAAGAGCAATCCCAAGGCACATAATCGTCAGATTCACCAGGGTGGAAATGAAGGAAAAAATGCTAAAGGCAGCCAGAGAGAAAGGTTGAGTTACCTACAAAGGGAAGACCATCAGACTCACAGCAGACCTCTAAGCAGAAACACTACAAGCCAAAAGAGAGTGGGGGCCAATATTCAACATAACTTACAAAAGGAATTTCCAACACAGAATTTCATATCCAGCCAAACTAAGCTTCCTAAGTGAAGGAGAAATAAAATCCTTTACAGACAAGCAACTGCTGAGAGATGTTGTCACCACCAGGCCTGCCTTACAAGAGCTCCTGAAGGAAGCATTAAACATGGAAAGGAACAACCACAGCCAAGACAAAAGCATACCAAATTGTAAAGACTATCAACACTATGAAGAAACTGCATGAACTAATGGGCAAAATAACCAGCTAACATCAAAATGGCTAGATCAAATTCACACATAACAATATTAATCTTAAATTAAATGGGCTAAATACCTCAATTAAAAGACACAGACTGGCAAACTGAATAAAGATTCAAGACCCATCAGTGTGCTGTATTCAAGAGACCCATCTTATGTGCAAAGACACAAATAGGCTTAAAATAAAGAGATGGAGGAAGTTTGCCAAGCAAATGGAGAGCAAAGAAAGAGCAGGAGTTGCAATCCTAGTCTCTGATAAAACAGACTTTTAACCAACGAAGATCAAAAGAGACAAAGAAGAGCATTACATAATGTTAAAGGGATCAATGCAACAAGAAGAGCTAATTATCCTAAATATATATGCATCAAATACAGGAGCACCCAGATACATAAAGCAAGTTCTTAGGGAACTACAAATAGATTTAGACTCCCACACAATAATAGTGGGAGACTTTAACACCCCACTGTCAATATTAGACAGATCAACAGGACAGAAAATTAACAAGGATATCCAGAACTTGAACTCAGACCTGGACCAAGTGGATCTAATAGACATCTGCAGAACTCTCCACCCCAAATCCACAGAATATACATTCTTCTCAGCACCACATTGCACTTACTCTAAAATTGATCCCATAATTGGAAGTAAATCACTCCTTAGCATGTGCAAAAGAATGGAAATCACAATAACCAGTCTCTCAGACCACAGTGCAATCAAAATCTCTGGTACACATTTAAAGTAGTGTCTAGAGGGAAATTTGTAGCACTAAATGCCCACATGAGAAGCTAGGAAAGATCTAAAATTGACACTAACAACATGACTAAAAGAACTAGAGGAGCAAGATTAAACAAACTCAAAAGCTAGAAGAAGACAGGAAATAACTAAGTTCAGAGCAGAACTGAAAGAAACAGAGACATAAACTTCAAAAAAAAAAAAATCAATAAATCCAGGAGCTATTTTTTTTAAAAAAAGATCAACAAAATAAACCACTGGCCAGACTAATAAAAAAGAAGAGAGAGAAGAATCAAATAGATGCAATAAAAAATGATAAAGTGGTTATCACTACTGATTCCACAGAAAGACAAACTACCATTAGAGATTACTACAAACACCTCTATGCCCATAAACCATTAAGTCAAGAAGAAATGGATAAATTCCTGGACACTTACACCCTCCCAAGACTAAAGCAGGAAGAAGTTGAATCCCCGAATAGACCAATAACAAGGTAAGAAGTTGAGGCAGCAATTAATAACCTACCAACCAAAAAAATTACAAGACCAGACAGGTTCACAGCTGAATTCTACCAGAGGTACAAAGAGGAGCTAGTACCATTTCTTCTGAAACTATTCCAAACAATACAAAAAGAGAGAATCCTCCATAACTCATTTTATGAGACCAACATCATCCTTATACCAGAAAGCACAATTAAAGAAAATTTCAGGTCAATACCCATGATGAACATTGATGCAAAACTCTTCAATAAAATACTGGCAAACTGAATCCTACAGCACATCAAAAAGTTTACCCATTACACTCAAGTTGGCTTCATCCCAGAGATGCAAGGCTGGTTCAGCATCCATAAATCTATAAATGTAATTCATCACAAACAGAACCAAAGGCAAAAACCACACGATTATCTCAATAGATGCAGAGAAGGCCTTCAATAAAAGTCAACAGTCCTTTATGTTAAAACCTCTCAATAAACTAGGTATAGATGGAACATATCTCAAATAATAAAAGCTGTTTACAACAAACCCACAGGCAATATCATACTAAATGGGCAAAAACTGGAAGCATTCCCTTTGAAAACTGGTACAAGACAAGGATGCCCTCTCTCACCACTCATATTCAACATAGTATTAGAAGTTCTAGCTAGAGCAATCAGGGAAGAAAAAAAAAAATAAAGTGTATTCAAAAAGAAAGAGAAGCACTCAAATTGTCTCTATTTGCAAACGACATGATTGTATATTTAGAAGACACCATCATCTTAGCCCAAAATCTCCTCAAGCTGATAAGCAACTTCAGCAAAGTCTCAGGATACATAATCAATGTGCAAAAATCACAAGCATTCCTCTACACCAATAACAGACAAACATAGAGCCAAATCATGAGTGAACTCTCATTCACAATTGCTACAAAGAGAATATAATACCTAGGAATACAACAAGGGATGTGAAGGACCTCTTCAAGGAGAACTACAAACCACTGCTCGAGGAAATAAGAGAGGAAACAGATGGAAAAACATTCCATGGTCATGGTTAGGAAGAATCAATATCCTGAAAATGACCATACTGCCCAAAGTAATTTACAGATTCAATGCTATCCTCTTCAAGCTACTATTGACTTTCTTCACACAATTGGAGAAAACCACCTTAAACTTCATATGGAACCAAAAAAAGAGCCACATTGCCAAGACTATCCTAAGCAAAAGAACAATGCTGGAGGCATCACACTACCTGACTTCAAACTATACTACAAGGCTACTGTAATCAAAACAGCATGGTACTGGTACCAAAACAGGATATAGACCAATGGTACATAACAGAAGCCTCAGAAGTAATGTCAAACATCTACAACCATCTAATCTTTGACAAACCTGACAAAAACAAGCAATGGGGAAAGAATTCCCTATTTAATAAATGGTGTTGGGAAACCTGGCTAGCCATATGCAGAAAGCTGAAAAACTGGATCTCTTCCTTACACCTTATACAAAAATTAACTCCAGATGGATTAAAGATTTAAACATAAGACCTAACACCATAAAAATCCTAGAAGAAAATCTAGGCAACACCATTCAGGACATAGGCATAGGCAAGAACTTTATGACTAAAACACCAAAAGCAATGGCAACAAAACCAAATAGACAAATGGGATCTAATTAAACTTAAGAGCTTCTGCACAGTCAAAGAAACTATCATTAGAATGAACCAGCAACCAATAGAATGGGAAAACATTTTTGCAATCTACCCATCTGACAAAGCGCTAATAACCAGAATCTTCACTTAAATTTACAAGAAAAAAAAAACAACCCCATCAAAAAGTGAGTGAAGGACATGAACAGACACTTCTCAAAATAAGACATTTATGCAGCCAACAGACATATGAAAAAAGCTGATCATCACTCATCATTAGAAAAATGCAAATCAAAACTACATTGAGATACCACCTCACACCAGTTAGAATGGTGATAATTAAAAAATTAGAAGACAATAGATGCTGGAGAGGATGTGGAGAAATAGGAATGCTTTTACACTGTTGGTGGGAATGTAAATTAGTTCAACCATTATGAAAGGCAGTGTGGCAATTCCTCAAGGATCTAGAAATAGAAATACCATTTGACCCAGCAATCCCATTACTGGGTATATACCCAAAGGATTATAAAACATTTAACTACAAAGACACATGCACACGTATGTTTATTGTGGCACTGTTCACAATAGCAAA